>VYZM01001519.1:35055-66583 GCA_013398915.1 Dromas ardeola
AAAAAAAAAAAAAAAGAAACTGAGGGAAACAATGCTGAGACAATTATTTTACCCCAAGAAAATGAAACCAAGTAGAGAGAAGTAATTGCTTATAAATTACTCATATTGAAATTGTTGTATGCTGGGTATTCTCTGCAATCCTGAATCACACTTTCCATTCATTTTTCTGATGGTGCAGCCCTGAAAGAAAAATACTATTTCAATTTTCCATGCTATATTCAAGGTTCATATTGGAAACAAATGTGAACCCTCTTTAGAATAACAAACTTCTGTTACTTTTTCCATAAGCATTTTTCTCCCTTTTCCCTTTTAAGTCTGTAATTCTTTCTGTCTGGTTTTATTAAGTGTGTGAAAAGGTAGGCAGGCTGCCCAGGTTTTGGAAATTAAAGTTCTCTAAGTAGCTCAGGTGGTTACACGAAATCCAGAAGCTCAACAGCTCAGAAAGAAAGGACGTATGACAGGATGATCCCACTTTGTACAGGAAGAAATTGAGGACATCCCCATCTACTGACCTCTCTGCAAACTCAATTCTGAGGTCTGTTTACCATGGTGGTAAAATGAGGAGGGAAATTCATACTAAAAGTTAGACGTTCTGTCTGGCATATTGCAGGGAAGGGAAAAAATCACACAATCCCATTTTTGCTTCGATATGGAAAGCATAACAGAGCTGCGGGTTTTTTTTAAAATTCAGTGTGTTTGTATGACACTGGGAATATGAATTATGAAGACATTTACAGCTATGTCAACAAATTTAACATCATGGTCACTTTCTCTGCTGTTCCCAGGTACTCTTAAAAACAAAATGGCAGATTAGATGAACTTTGCAGTAAAATCTAAAATTTTTGGTGACAAATATCAAGAGAACAGACAGACAAAAACACCATCAAACTTCCTGTGCATGACAAAAGGCACATCACATTTTGTGGTAATCAGTCAAACACAGACCTAGAGCCTTTTTAGTCTAGTGCAAACTGTTTGGAAGGCAGGTAATTTTACTTTATTTGACTTTATTTTACTTTATTATGATTCTTTACCTTGGTATCTATCTTAACTAATTCATGTGTTCTAATAAAGTTTACAGAAGTGAAAATTACAAAATTGTATTTTTTGAAAAACAAACTACAAACAAACAAACAAACAAAAAATTATGCAACTCAGTTTAAATAAAACCAAAAGCTTGTTCAAAAAAAGGGACGAGCACCAAGAAAAATATTTCTTGTATGGTTTTTTCTGTCTTTCTGTCTTTTAAAAGTATCATTGCATATTTCTCCTCTGTGTGTTTGACCACTTCTAGTCTCTCTACATCTTGATCTTCAGATTGAGTTGTTCTGGCCTGAGTCTGCCTAATTTGGATTGCAATATGCTGTAGAGACATTTGGCAGGGGGGCTGGACTAGATGATTTCGAGAGGTCCCTTCCAACCCCTACCATTCTGTGATTCTGTGATTTACTTTTTTTTTCCCCACTAGAGCTGATAAATGAAAGTGACTGAAACAATTCAGTTTCAAGTTCTGTAAAACTTTTTCTGATGTTTTATTGGATCTCACAGTGTCCCCTAAAGTACTATATGCCATTTGTCTCCTATTATTGCACTTGAACATATGTACGAGTATCTAAGACTGATCAAAATTCACCAAATACGGTAAAGAGATCTGTTTCAGATGGCCAATGATCAAGGCCACAGACCTGTTTTTGCTGGGATTCCACATAGGCTGATACTTTTATCTGGATGAATCTCCTTTTCATTTAATGGAAAACCCACACTGATATCATGATTTATGATATCAAGTTCACAGCATGATCTGGAGTGTAGACAACAAATCTCTGAAGTATGAATTCTGTTTTAGCATTTATGTATGTATATTTGTATATTTCCTTTTGTAAAGCAACTGTGTATACATACAGAACTAAAACCATCTAGTGATATTGCTAGAGGTATAATAATGAAAAATGACCTCTTTCTCCGTGCATATTGCTGGGTTGCTCTGGTTATTTCTGTCTGATTTCTCCACTTAAGTGACTGGGCAATTTACATGTCTGTCTCTAGTTTATAGTTTTCAGTCTCAAAGCTCTTGTACTGTACATTCTATTGTCATTCTTTCTTAACTTTTGAAAACTAAACTGTAACATTTTATGGGCTCCAACACTGAATTGCAGTGCTGTCCTGCATTTTATTACCATTTCTTTCACATGCTCAGTTAATGAAACTGATGAATGGTACTGAGAATTAGGATGATGGCAACATAAAAGAGTAATGCAACTATTTCATGTGCCACTGTTCATCATTCATCGCTCTAAAGCTTCCACATTTGAGTTATTTGTTTTTCAAAGATACTAAAACTAGTTAAGAGAATTTTAACTATCTTTCCATCACCACCATCTTCTTTTTTGATTAAAATAAAGGTTAGCACCATCAGCTAACTTGCTTTCTCTTCTTATTGAGGCACACAGGTTCTGAGAGATAGATCACCTTGTCTTCATGTAATCTTAGTTCACAATATATGACAATGAGAATGTGGTAGATTCTTAGACTGTATGTAACAACTAGTGATTAATCCTTTGGTATCCATTACAGCCTCTTACAGAAACAGCATTAAGTTTTACACATCATCAGAGGAACACCTGCAGAATTGCCCTAAAGCTTCTCTGAGGTGCAATTTTGGAAAATCCCCTAAAAAGTGATGTCTGATTCCAATGAGAAAGAAACATTACCAAAACTTTTAACATTATGGTTCAAAGACAAGTTTTCTACAGTAAGGATTAAATGTGATTCAATGTATTTGTTCTTATGCATTATATATGGTTCTATAAGGCTTATGCATAATACATAAAGACATACCTATTCATATAGATACATACTAGTCTGATTCAAATGAAAGAATAAAACTGGAAACCAGATGTTTTTTAAAAAACTTATCCAGATGCACTTACAAAATTATTTTAGAAAAAAAGAGTAAACAGTATAAACTATTCAGTGATGCATATATCTCAGACTTATACTCTCCACAGATCGTGAATTCTGGAGGCATTTAACAAAGGGACATCTTTATGTCTACATGTCTAGAACTAAAATGAAAACTTCATTAACTAATGATGAGACTAACAGTAATAATAAAAGTTTCTATATAACTAGGGACTTCATCCAGGTTTGTAAAAGTAATTTTCCAAAAGATGTTAAAAACTTGAGAGTCACAAGTGTAACTGAGCAACCTACCTCTGGCAAATCAGCAGTTTCAGTAAGGCTAGTCATAAGTTTGGATTGAATTTGCAATTACTTTTGGCTGAATCAAAATATTTATGTTACAGAAATGTCAAAACAGTTCATTTTGACATTTACTCGACAAAGTATATCGACAAGCAAAAGCAAGATTCATGTACCAAATGGAGGATGAGCACTTTTTCTGTCTGAAAATCCATTCAAGACATGAAAGAGACAGCCTCAAATCTCCCCTTTGCTTCAAAGGGTCAGTTCCCCAGATTATCCTTATCCTTAATTTGTGATTAGGTATTCCAAAACTGAGAGTTGACAACATCTTCTGGTATTAATATTTTATTTTCTAGGAATGCATGATATCTTTTGAAGGAAGAGAGAGAGAAAGCAAGAACAGTTTCATGGCATAAGAGCTAAAATTTTTGCCTTGATTTAAATTTACTTTCTGTTAAATTTGTTACATTCCATTTATTTTCTGTGAGATACCTGTCCTGGTTTGAGGTAAAACAGGACCAATTTTCTGTTCAGCAATTTTACCTCTTAGCTAAACGTCTTCTAACTCTCTGAAATTAACAGCATATTCTGCAGAAGACTGTTCTTTCTGAGTGGTAAAACCCATGTTTATAGTTAATGCCAAGGAATGGCATGTGGAGAGGCTCTTGCTTATACTTATTGCTATAACAGCCGAGGTCAGCTCCCTTTGTTATTTACCACGCTGGAGGTTTGGGAACGGAAAAGAGTAGAGGGGTTGCACCTGCAGGGAGGAGAGGACAGGACAGGTGACCCAAAACTGACCAATGGGATATTCCATCCTGTCTGCCCCATGCTCCATAGAAAAGCTGAGATCAGCCCTCTTTCTTCAATGGNTCTTTCTTCAATGGCCAGCAGCAAAGGAAGACGCTGTCTGTTCATCTGCCTTTGATTCCTATCTGTGCGTTCCTGACTCCAGATCTGGAATCTAGTTCTCATCTGTCGCTGAGTCCAGTCTGGGACTTCCCCAGTGCCTGCTGGTGATGTCATCCTGGGAGCTTGATATGATTTTGTATATATTGTATCTCTTTCATTAGTTTATTTTTAATTTTGTTATTAATATTTCATTGAAGTAGTTTAGCTCCTTCTAAACTCGTAAATCTCTTTATCTCTCGTCCTCCTCTCCTTGGAGCAAGGGGTGGGGGAGAGCATCTGTTGTCTCGTCCTTGGCCAATCTGGCCTAAACCACAACAATACCTTATAATTTATTATTATTTTTTGTCACAATGGTAAGTAGAGATAGCAAGAAGTTAAGTGAATTGTGCAGGCAGATACAAAGCTAGTCACAAACTGAAAACTAGAAACAATCAATCTCATTCCTCTTCATCAAGTAGTAGTCCATGGTTTGACTCAGTCGCAGTGCCTAACATTTGTATTACAGTTGGATAGGAAAGGTGAACAAAGCTACACAAAGCTGATGGCTATGAAATGAGATATTATTCACAGCAATTGACAAACACCGAGATTTTTAAGAGTTCTGAGTTTTCCAGAATTCTTTTTTATGGGATGGTGGATAGTGACAGAGAGGTTTTCAGTATTTTTTCAAATATCTCAGTTCATGCAAATGAAATTTACACCAGAATCCACAATGTAATGTGACTGTAAAAATTCTTCATTTTGTTTTTGAAGCTAAACTTGGAGTTACATTTCCTGTCACAGTGTAGAAGCTTCAAACTGTAGTTATAAGCACTGCAAACTGACTTGATAGAAATACTAAGTAAAAGTTTCATGCACATTCGCCCAAGGACGCTCATTAGAGAAAAATACAAAACAAATGATATTTTCTTCCTTTACGAGATAGTTTTTAAAGATGCTATTGACATTACACAAGACAAAATGTTTGAGTTATGCTTTCAAAACATTTGATATTGCCATTATGTCCTGCAACCATATTGTCTCAGAACAAAAATTGCTGGCCGTTATACCTTAAGGTTGAAATTTACTAAGATAAACTACTGCCACTTAAGCATCTTAAACGTTACAAATTAGTTATCAGAGATTTAGCAGCTTTAATGTTGACTGAATAATCAGTGACTAATTGATTCTAAAGTGGCGACTACCATACATCTGTATCATGGCAGCCTTTATAGGGACTTAGAGGTTCCACTGAATTAGGTGTTGTACAAATATAAATCTCTTGATGCATAAAGTTTGCTTGTCAAAGTGTGCCACTAAGGTGATTATTGAGAAATGGCACAAATGAATAACGCTAGTCATCCTAATAGATCATTGTCTTAGCACACCAAGTCCTGGGGCAGTTTTCTGGAGAGGCTCAATGAGGTGGCTTAATGCCTTTTTACAAGATCCTCTCACCTATAAAGGAATATCAGGTACTCCATAAAGATTTGGAATCCTAATAGAAATATACAGAAGCAAACAACCTAATACAGAATGGGAGATGATACAGAGGCTGAGAATTGATCATTAAGGGTTTTGAAAAGTAAAGATAAATAGTCTGTGTTTGGTCTGGTAGCAAAACAGCATCCAAAATAGTGACACAGTTAAAACAAGAAGCAAGGATAATTGTCTTTGCAGCAGCCTTTGGATGGAATAATCATCAATTATATCAGCAGACACATACAACCAAAGATTCAACTGTGAAATGACAGTGATAAGGGCAACTAGTAGAGGCTCATGTTTTCTTATTAAAAAGTAGTTTGATACGCACAGAGTATCTAGATACCATGCACACGCAACATAATTACATAATGCAGGTCACTATGCTTTCCTCCACTTTCAGTGACAGAACAATTTCTCTTCTGTCCTTCAAAGCTTTTTCGCTGCTGGAAAATCCATTTACTCTCTTCTTCATATGCAAAATTTCGATTTTACTGCCAGTAAAACTGTGTGGAAGTGTTTGGAAAAGAAAAGCAAAACCATGCAATATATACTATATTTCAGTATTCATTTTCATTAGTACCTGATGCACAATCTGGTTTTAAAATATGTTAGAATTACAAAATGTTGGGCTGGGCTGAAATTACATTCCTTCCAAGTCTGGGGTATTTAAATTTAGACACGTGATGTGAGGCATTATGTAAAGCATTGGGGAAACTCAGACACTAGATTTTGTCTAGAGTTAATTTCCTACCATATATCTACTTCCCTTGCTTGAGATCGAGGTAGGTAGAAATTTCCATTTCAGCATCAACAATGAAGTTAACATGACCAGTTTATGCCATAATAATATAAATCCTCCCCCCCAAAGAAAAACAGCAAGCTTCATATTTTTATTTTTATAGAGACAAAACTTGACGATTTGCATGGAATTTCACACGCTACATTTGAGTTTGTTTAAAGTTGAGAGCTTGAAGCCAAACTCCAAGGTAGGAAATACCATATGAATCAAAAGAAAAGGGAATTTTCATCCCTCCAGACTGAAAATACTGGCTTTTTGGTGAGCTAAAACTACAAGGCATCAATCTTTTTTCATTCGTACCATGAACTGAGAGTAGATAGAAAAATACCGAAGGGTGACAGCATAAATGTGCTAAAATACTGAATCAGCCCAGGTTATGTGCAGGTAGAAGTATTCTTATTCAATTTTGAAAAGGTAGAATTTCCTGAAAGCATTTTCGGTAACATTTCCCCATAACAGTACCATATAATGAGGCAATTCTGTAATTGTAACAAATTTATCGCTTCTGTAAATTTTTGTTTTAACTTAAAGGAAGTAAAAATAGTAAATTAACACACAGAGATGGTCTATTTCAGTTGAAGTCATGAGTAAAACTTGCGCTGATTTCAATAGATTAAAATAATAAAAAATTTTCCTCTTTGTTAGCAGAATCCTCCATTATGAACACATTTATTTGCCACAATAGAGAAGATTATGAATGCATAACAAAATATAGCTAAGCACAGAAAAGTAAGAAGTCACTCATGTACCCAGTAAAACCAATGAATGCCTAGCTATTTAGTAGGTGAAGACTCAGCTCTTCAGTAAAAAATTCTTGTAGCCCCCATTAGTAATACAACAGAGAAAACAGCTGATGGATTCTCTTGAAGCCATATTAGAACAGGTCAACTCACCCTCCTGAACAAGGCAAGAAAATAGTCACCAGCTGAGGTAAGCCAAGGGCTGACATAATGATGGATGGTCAGATGGTTTTACCACAAAAAGAATAACCTGTCCCCAAACAGTAGAACACAGTTCTCAAGCATAAATATATTGACCCAGCTTGCAACAGAAAATGGAGAATCCAGTTTAAATTGAAGGCCCTCACAATTATTACTTTTTTTCATATACTCTCAGTGATTTACTCCGCCAAGAAAAGAGAATGTGAATAAAAATGAGACATGTAAGTGCTTTTGTAAACATTATTTCCTTTTTTTCCCCCCATAGATGTATTAAAAAATATTCATTTATACTTTATATATTTATTCTTAAATGCAAAAGCTTCATCTCAAGCAATGTTCAAACATCTGTCTCCTCTTGAAACAAACAGTTTTTGTCCAAATGTAGTTTTGCAGTACTTGCATTTTCTTCTCTCAGGAATATAATCAGTTTGGAGAAAAAAAAATATTCATTAGAAATATAGAGATTTCTATTTTTTAGCAAAAATATTCCATTTGTTGGGAAGAGATCATTTGAAGCTGATTTCTTAAAGAAATATTTTTGCTCATTCCAGAGTCTATTTTTCCATCTATCAGTCCCACCTTAATAACTTTTGAAACTTTTATTCAGTCCTTAACAAAAGGTACAGGAAGGGTTCCAGTGTCATGGATATCCTGTTCCTTTTCAGTATATATGAAAATTTTTAGATGGGTAGATAGGGTGAACTCTATTATTTGAGAAAAAAGTATTCTGGGTTCTGCTTGGAATCCTGGATCATCAAAAGCAAGAACAGTATAACCTACCTCTTTCCCGGATGATGATTTGATGATGCAGAAGGTAACTGTGGGTGTTGTTGGAAGGGTTAATGGAGCTGTGATGGAAAGAATCAGAGAAATTACTGTAGAAGAGTAGAAGGCAAATAAAATGTCAAGTAGCTTGCTAAAGTTATTTTAACACAGAATTATGTGAAGAGACACAAATTCTTAGAAAATAAGATTTAATTTACTCCTCTGCTCATAGCACATTTTGCTCTTCATTTTATTTTTCAAAACTAAAAAAGAAAACACTAAATTTTTTTACAATCTATTTCACTTTTTTTCATCTTTCTGAGAATTAGATTGATTCTGGAATAGAATCAAATCTTGAAAAAAATTTGAGGTAAGCTTTCAAGTAAAAAAGTCAACATTATATTTTTCTCTCACCTTATTCTTCTTTTTTGTCAAAATTCCTTTCTGAATTTAACTCATTCTAGTCATTGGGACAGAATCCAATCTGACCTTACATGATTAGAACACTAGAACATTACACATATAAAGCACTGCAAAGCGTTACTTTAAAGAGAAATTGTACTAAAAAGAGTAACAATAGGTCTCAAGTGTTAAATACATGCATATGTTCATATGGTATAAGCATGCATACAACAGACAGATAAATGGCTTAAGAAAAATGCACTGAATCATTTTTCATGGCTATGTAACTATATCTACATTAGATGGAAATCTGAACCTTTCTTATATTGTCTGGAATATATTTGTCATGGAGGTTTTACCAGGAGTCATGATAAAAGTTCAACTGAGTTCTCCCAGTTGCTTTATTGTATCAGATCACAACCTGTTTTCCCTTGTAGGTTCCCTGGGTTCCTGATCTCTTTCTCACCTCAGACAACTGACATTCCCTATTACTGATTTTTTTTTCACCAACAGATTCCATTCAGTTTCTTCCTACTACTTCTTATCTGCTTGACTTCATCTTGTGAGTAGGCTTTCTAACATACTGAAGAGGGATAGAAACTGTGACTAACCTTCATCTCAGAGGCTTCAGTTAAAGTTATTATCAATATATTCACGGAACAATGAATAGAAAGTGAATCAGGGACTGCTGAGCATGTCTGAGAAGAGGAATTGGCTGCCAGAAGGGAGGATGAAGAGATGCAATATTGTTTTTTTTCTTTTTCACTAAACAAAATCCCTCTGGCAGCCCTGGATTAGAGGAATGTTCATTAATTAGCATAGAAGATGATTACCTGCTTTAGTGAAGGGCAATTCTACTCCGTTCAGTTAAGGTTTTGATTCCTCTCCCTATAGCTACAGCAGGGAATTTGGATTCATCAGTCATAACTGGTGATGATGTGAAGCAGGGCCTCTTTTAAATGTTACAGAAGTGTAAATTAGAACAAGCTTTGTGGTACTTTCAAAATCTGATGAATGCCTTTCTATTTTCTGGGTCACAAGGGTGTAACTAATTATGATTGTAAGTACCAAATACATGGCACCCTATCATTGAAACATTTGTAATAGTATCTCAATCACAGACTTGAAGGTGATTCTCAGATATTTCTGAGGCCCAGAATGGGCCTTTGCACTGTTAGAAACTTGAGACATTGAAGGTTAATTCTCCAAAGTGAAGTAAAACCAGTTTATAAAACTTATTTATTCCTTGTTAAATGGTAGTTATTCTCTTTTTTCGATGTATGATGAAGATGGTGATTTCCAAAAAAATGGATCAAAAAAAAAAAAACCCAGCACCCACAACAACATTTAAATATACTAGTCTGAACTACTTTGAGTTTTCTCTAAAAATTTTCTAAAACATACTTAATATAGAGACATAGTCAGTTGAGCTAAGCACACAATGTGGATTTTAATTATATGAACCTGAAGCTACTATTTATACTACACACAAAATATATTTTTGTTATTCTTCATTCCTGAACACATTCTGGCCTGAAAAGCTTTCTTCTCAGAATTATCTTCATGTGTCTTAAATTACTGTGGAGGAGTTGAGTGCATTCAGCAAGATGTAGAACTCGTATCCACTGCCATGTTTTTAGTATGGTACATATATTAAATCACATTAGTTTGGAAGCCAGACGATACCTCTGATAGGTTTTTGCTAATGCAAGCTTGATTCCATGCCCATGTTTTTCTTCACTGAAGCAGTAAGCCACTGAACTTTGCTTGAACTCAGATTCTCAGAACAGTGCAGTACATATTTGATGCAATCCATCCTCTGCATATTTAATTTGTATTTCTTTTTATTTTCATTTTCCAAAGTTTATTATCACTTACTAACGAGCTAAGCAAGAAAGATTGTGACTAGTTCTGTTGTTTGGTCAGGAATCTGAATTCTATTAAGACATGTTCCAGGAAAAACTATCATCTCACAAAATACTATTCCACCCTTTAACTTTTTTTTTCCACAAACTCTGAAAACCAAGAAGACAAAGACCTCTGAAATGGAAATTCTACATTATGATCAATAATCCATGTTCAAAATGTAATTTCAATAGTAAGATTCATGACATTAGCAAGTGCTAATAATAGATGCATTATTTTCTTGAGTGTATTACATTTGAATGTAACTTCTTCATTTTAAAATCGGATATATTTCTTAAAATCTAGTTTTCCAGAAAACTTATTTTTCCATTCTGCAGAAATGAGAAAAAAATAGAAGGGAAATTGTTCTAATAAGTAGCAGCCTTATGCTGGAATTAACTGGTAAAGCCATGTTCTATTAGGTTGTGATGAACACAACAAACTTCTTACGCATGTTAAAATCCCATGACCCTCTTCCAAGAATTATAAGTCCTTCAGCTCACTGAAATCAGGCTAAGTGTGTTTTGCAGCTTTAATTGCATGCTATTTCTTTCTCCCATTTCTAATCTTCTTGACTTGTACAGTATTTTCCTGTTGTGATGAGTTTTGGTGTTCATTTCAGTGAAATGGTCTCCAGAATGTTTCTACTCAAACACACAAAATAATGTAGTCAAATGGTACCCAAGTTCATCTCGGAAACATATATAGGGCAAAAAGACCAGAATACTTGGTTATTGTTCATCACTTTTGATCATCACTTATGAAAGAAAGTTGCTTCCCATTTTCTGTACTAAGGAGATTCAAAATTCAAAACCAAATAGAGTCTAAGTTCTCCCAAATCCTTATATATTATGGTAGTGGGCAATAAAGTAGCATGATCTGAAGAGGTAAATCCACAAAGGAAGATATTTGAAAAAAATGTCCTTGTTATTTTGATTGGTGCACTGGCCTGTGAGGAAAGGGAAGGGAAGGGGAAAGGAGCTAATCTAGAGCTGGCTGCAGAGTAGTAGTCTCAAAGGGAGACAGCTCTGCTGCAAGTATTCAGTGTATCTCCTGAAGTAGAGCTGAATAAGGATTTAACAGGCATTTGCAGTCATTTATAATTGTTGAAAAATTATACTTCTTATCATATTTAACAGGGTAAGAAGTTAGTTTGTTGCCCTCATGGGACAGAAACTTTTAGCAGAAAAGCAGTATGTAGACAGTTTCTTTTCATTCTACAAATACTGAATAGGCCTTCATGAGCCAGTTTTAACAGTGCTGAGCTCTTCTGATGAAGTTGAAAATGCAGCTGGTGTAATACATTTTTTACAGCGTTGTAAGCCAAATCTGAAGACAGATTTAAATAATTCTCTTCCCTTCTACCTTATTTGCAGGTCTGTAATTATACCTGAAAATAACTGGATATAAAATATCTTCAGCTTTCATATATTTTTCACTGTAATTTCAGGTGAATTTGGAGTTCTTTGATTATTTTATTTTATCTATTTTATTTTATTTTATTTGAGATATCTGACGTATTTTGACTAATAGGAACTGCTGAGCATACTGGTTACCAAACTGATTAACAGTGGCGTGTAATCCAAAATAATTAGCTACTTAAAATTGATAGTACCTTTTTTTTTTTTTTTCAAATAAATGGAATTCACAAATTGTCCCAAAATCAATGGTAAAATTATTGGGCATGAAAAAACAAGGCTATGGTGAAGCATGCTGGTTAGGTAGAGTTGAGTTCTTTCATTGAAACAGGACATGATACACCTCAGCTGAAAGAAGCATGGCATTTCCCAGCAAAAGATTTTGTTGTTTTGAGCACAAAAATAAGATATGTCATGACCACTGGGTGACACTATTTTTGCATTTGATATTTTTATTCTGTGGAAATATTTCTAGAAAATTACACTCTTTTGGAAGACAGCAGACAGTTTGATTTGGAAAACTAATCCATAAAAATAAACACAATCTGGCCATTGTCTCTGCTTTTTGCTTTGCTGTTCACAGAACTTGGGAGGTGCTAAGTATTTTCACAGGAGTGAAAGAATACAACAGTCAGCTCTTCACCACTTATGATGAGCTCTTAAAGCATTGTCACAGAAATGAAAATCATTCCTTTCCCCCAACTTCGTAGGCAATCAAACTGAATAATTCAGCATTTCTTTGTTCTCATACTAATCTGATGTGAACCTATGAAATACTGTTTAGTGCCTCATATTCATTACTTTTTGCCATACAGTATGTCCTGCAAAGATCGATGAATGATACCTACTAGTATTCATTAGATATGACTTTTAAATCTACTAAAAAACAATTCCGTCAAAGATGGTAGAAGCTTTTTAAAATCATGATTAGTCTGAGGGGATAAAGATATTGTTGACACTGTTTCTGAAATGAAATCAGAGATTTTAAAAAGGGTGGGGAAAATCATCACCTGCCTCCTATCATGTCTTTATGAGGGAGGAAAAGAAAATGTTTCTAATCTTTCCAAACAATGTTCAACTTTTAGTACATATATAAAATCTCGAGCGGCCTCCACAACTTAAAGCACAGATCTATAGATTTTAAGGTCAAAAAGAACTACCATGATCATCTTATCTGACCTACAAAATAACGTAAGCTATTAAATTTCACCTCTCATTCCTGCAATAGGGTAATTATTCTTTCCTGCTATGTAAGTGAATGTTATTGAGGCAAATGTGAATTGCTTTGTTTGTCCTTGGAAAGACCCTCTAGAAAAGGTGCTACTATCCTGCTATAAGCCAACTCAATTTATTAAATTCATCTGAGTTGCCTGCTTTCTCACAGTGAGATTGCTTCAGTCCTTTAGGTTTCTACTACAGAATATGAGCAAAAGGATTGCTTATATCCCTGAGGACAAAGAAAGCCCATGCAAAGCTGGAAATTATCTGATTGCATCTATCCTATTTCCTTCAGACCAGCACCTCAGTTAAGCAGAACCCTGAATCAAGCCTGTGATGTTAGGATTTATCTACATCCATGTTTTGCCACGGTGCAATGATACTGGTCTAGGAAAAGTACAGTTTCTATTACCAGATTGCTGCTTCCAGCATTTTTATAACTCTGTAATCCCATCCATATATTACACATGTTTTCAGTCAAATATATGTATAATTAAGCATACATTGTCCAACTGTTTTGTTTTTGTTTCTAAATAGCATCAGTGCCCTAAAACTTAAAATATATAGACAAGGGGACAGGAAGCCCTTGTTATTATTACATTTTATCTTTCTGTTTTTAAAAGATGACTATTCAGGCAATTTTCCATGAGCTTGGAATATTTCTTCCAGCAAAAACAAGAACCTCAGGTTTCTAGAACACAGTCTTTATGAAGTTTGCTGGATTTCCTCAAAGATTGCTGAGCTGGCATGGTGGACTTGGTAATTAGAAAGGATTTAGCTTTCTTCCTATGTATTTTAAATTCAACATTCCCAAGATAACCTTTGAACACAATAATTTAATTTCTAATGCCATCATTTAATAAGTTGCTTGTGCATATGTACAATTTCAAGAATATGAAAGGTGTTATTCAAGTGCATGAAAATCTTTGTGCACTTAAAATTACATCTATGCCACACTGCCTTACAACAAAATAAACTGCAGATACTTTGGCACAGGATAAGCAGGCAGAGGAAGATACAGACATTTGACAAGCAACTGATAGGAAGAGACATTTTACTCATTTGTGTATCATGTATGTAAACCCAAGCACATCCCCTGCTCAGTACACAGACACAAGGAATTTCCAATACCTGCTGGTTGGGGCGACCCTGCTAAGATCTCCTAGTGAAGCTTTCTCAAAGAGGTCTTTCCAAAGCTGGACACTTGTGCCATTACATAACTTGGACCTGAGCCTAAGCAGCTAAACTTCCAGGATGCACTCCGAGCACCAATCTTTGACTTTTTAAATAAATATAAACAATGCCTCCTAGCATGTTATTTTTCTTGATGATTACTCATTTGTATTGCAGGCAAATGGATGAGTAAATATGGTAGCTGCATCCTGTTAACCAAGGACAAAAAGAATGATACTAAGAAACCTGACTCATCCTGACTTATGAACTTGATTATCTATAGTCCTCTTCTTCATCCTGCAGCTGGACCAGCCAACATATTCACCCAGTCAGTCCAAAGAATAACTTTCTCAAGAGTTGGCTCATACTTGTGCTCAACAGCTTAAACTTTCTGGTGTTGATAGCACTAAATAATCTTTATTTGATATCTTTGTTTAGTCCTTTCCACCTGAGCACTGCAGAATGAATGAATGGTATCATATTGTGGTTTTTTTTCGTTTTTAACTATCCATGTTATCAGCAATTAATGAAAAAATTTAAAATCATCAAAACTGTGAGAAATAACAAATCAGTGAACAACCTGCTGCAAAAACAAAGGATTACTACGTCTTTTGGTCATTTTTGAATACTGATAGTCAAACTTTTTGCCTCATCTGGTAAATAACCTTTTTCACCCTTAACGACTCTCAAACTCCAGGTATGTCAATACGAAGTCATTTTGGAATTATAACTGTTGGATGAGGAAAATAAAGTTCTCAGATTAGTGTAATTTCTCCACTTACAGTTTATCATAGCTGAAGAAACAATACACTAATGCCCTTTTGGCTGGTGAAGGGCAAAACAAACTATGCTAATAAATACCCTGATTATAGCGAAAGCTCAGGAAAATAAAATTATTTCTGAAGTCAGAAGTATTTCTCTCAAGAAATAGTAATAACATTTTTATTTTATTTATGTGATTTATACTGTTCAGTAGTGCTAAAAAGTTATGAAAAAAGATGAAGCAGGTAATTTTGAATAATATGAATAATGCAGATGCCTAATTTGACCACACCTTTTTATTTATGGATAATTTCCATTTACAAAACCCCCTCATATATTGCTTCTAATTAGTTATGGAAAGTACTCTCTTTTGCAGTATGAATAGTACCAGCTACTGTATTGTACAACATCAAAAAAAAGAAAGGATGCAATTATTCTGCAATTAATGAAGATAAGCTTAGTGCTTCAAATGTACTGAAAGTGAGGATGACTCTTGCTGTTCACAAAAACTTCAATACACTGTTTTATTCTTAATTTTTATTTTTAATTATCTGACTTTTCTTTGCTTGTGTCTTTCTCTGGAACAGTGATTAAAATTACCTAAAATAGAATAAGATCTCACTAATAAAAACTGAGAGGTGTTGGGAAACCTTCTTTAATTTGAGGGTCCAGGCTGATTTCTAAATAAAGTTTTGAGTAAGTTAGGGCTAAGTCCAAACCTGAGGTGTTTATTTATACAGAACTGCTGTTACTGGATGCACATCCACCATATACCTCTAGCTATGAAACTCAGTGAGCTGGAGAACACACTGCTGTGAATTTGCTTGTTCAAATAACTAAAATGGGCATTGCTAATCTTCTAATCTACCTTTCAAGGGCTTCTAATAAACTCACAAGACACTGAACACAAAGAGATGTCTGCAGGTTGGGCTATTCCTGCAAACCTTTGCTTAATCTTTTTGAAGCAAAATCCTTAAAAATACTGAAAAATGGAAAGGAAAATTTTTCCTCTCTTTGGGAGTAAACCATGCAGCTAGCTAAGCATGCCTCTATTCTTGGATTAGTATGCGTGTTCTCTGGAAACGTTTCTAGTACTTTTTTCAGCCATGATTTAGCTGAATAAAATAAATACAAGTGAAGAAATATTAGAAAACTTTTGAAATATTAATTTTCAGGAAATTTTACCTTGTTACAGCAGCTGGGGAAAGCCATATGGGCAGTGGAATTCGAGGGGGGGGGAATGTGCGCGTAAAATTTCACTCTTTTTCCTGGACATATTGTTTATTGTAAAGAGAAAAAGAACTTCCACTGTAACTCATGTAATTTTTATTCATTTGTTCCTTAATATAAACTTCCTTTGTGACTTTAAGAAAGGTGTTTGATTTCTTTGTGCATCACTTCTCTCCCTGCAAATAAGCATAATAGAATTTCCTTTTCTCTAGTCACGGTCTACCTTATTTTTGCTTTCGAACTAGAAAATATTTTGAACAGAGATGCTTACCCACTTTATGAAGAGACGCTTAATTTTCACTTTGAGCCTCTATTTTCTTCAACAAGAACAATAATAATGATAATAATTCAGGATCTATTATCTTGACCAGAAGTCAAAGAAAAAGCAGCTCTTTATTCAGTTTGGTTGTCTCCGGAAGGATTTGTCCTTGAAATTGTTTGTTTAATATAGGCTCTGATTATTTTATATTTTTTTTTAATCATTTCCCTCAAGGAATTTTTTTTCTGATGAAAAGCAATCTTTTGAGGTTTTTTTTTTCCCCTCTATTTTCTTATGTTTTAGAAAAAGCCACAATGGCTTCAGCATCCAGGATCCCGTACAAGTGCGGATGGAAGAGATTATTCAGCTTTTAGGATACCATTGCTTAAGTAAACAACCATTCAGCCTGAAGTTTTCCACAGTAATTATTGCTCATTATGATCTCCGTTAGAGAGCTCCTTCTCTTTTAATGATTTAATTCGTTACACCTTTCCCCGGGCCTCTGTGCTTAGTGGGAAGGGGGCACCTCACAAGAGGGGGCGGCCGGGCTTTTGCGGGCCCGGCACAGCAGGTGGCCCCGCTCTGTGAGGAAAATGAGGAGCAAGCACCCAGGTGTGGTCCCGGGAAAGGAGAGAGGGTGTGAAGTACGTGTCTCTAGAAGAGCAGTTAAATGCTACAGCTCACAGAGTATACCTGGGAAGGAGGATAGTCTTCAGCAGACGGGCGTGTGGCCTGGAGCAGCTGCATGTAGCAGGTAGGGCCTGCGGGGCCCTTGGCACTGAGGGGGGCCGGGCCTGCGGGGCCCTTGGCACTGAGGGGGGCCGGGCCGGGCCGGGCTCTTACCCCCGGGGATGCTCCGCTGCCTGCCGGCAGCCACGAGGGCAAAGAAAAACGCGCCAACTTTTAACGATTTTCATGGTGTAATTTTCAAGGCTTGTTTGCGATCTTAATATTCACTGCTAATGCCAACTGCTACAGGTACTTGCTTTAACTTCTGAGTGTAACTGAACGTGGTGATAAATGCAAGGGCCAAGTCTTTTCACTTCTGCATAACGTGCATTGTTGTGCTGTCTTTCACTCGGTATACTTCATTTTGCTTACTTGTAAGCTAGTTCTTTTGGCCTGCTGACTGTTCTTGCCCACACTGAGCTGAAGTAACTCCTGAAGTGAAGTCCTGCATGTGGCTGTAGATTTTCAAAGGTTGAAATATATTTAAACTGTGGCAGAGAATTTCTTTTCCTGTCTAAGTCAGTAAAGTCCTCTGGGGGGAAAAAAATTAATCTCTATTTTTATGTCACTGTATTTCTTCTATATAAATGTTGTGGTTATCCACAGTTCTAGTGTGTCAGTGAGGCTATGCAATAATGACAATACTGTTCTAGTCCTAAGGAAGTAGTCCATTTTTATTTTTCTTTTTTATGATTATTATTTTTCATTTCTCCTTACTAGTTGTGTTAAAGTGATCCAGGCCTCAGCTTCTCTCTCGGATTCTCTCTCTGGTTCCACAGTGTGGAGGTATTCCTGGGCTCTTGATGAGAGAGTTTGCAGGGGCCTCCTGCTGTTTAGATAATGGAGGAGACTTGTTAACATAGCTGTTTCTCAGAGAAATGCTGAGGATGATTTACGGCCCGTGAAATATTCCCTGAACAGTCATATAGTGCAGGAGGATTGTGGTTTTTGACAGACCTGGTACTATGCCACTGAGGTAATGGCGAATTTTGCTACTGATTGAGGAGAGGAAGCCTTATACTTCCACATGAAACAGAAGTCATGATACAACTATTCCCAAAATTTCACATTTATCATTTTTAGCATATCTATATCATTGCCTTATTGCTCCTTAAAAATGAGGAGGGGAAGGAAAAAAAAAGTGGCTTTGGCATTCCAGTTCTTGCTTTAATTCTTAAATAGCACTTTCCTTAGGAGCACTACTATTTTTGAAACACGTATTTGAGTCTAATTCATAGTATGCAGAAATGCCACTGTAAGGGAGTCCTAGTATATAAATTAATACACAAATTACATTTATCAGTAAGAATAACTAGTGTAATACTTAGTCAAATAGACTGCAATGTATATGTGTATTAGCATTGTTTATACATCAAGTGAATTTTAGCCAGATCCCAGTATGTGGATCCATTGAAGGCAAGGGAGTTACCTGTATTTACATAATGTCAATATCTACTTGTTACTTTAAATATTTGCCTTTATATTCTTACAATATAGCTCTCTTCAGTCAAAAAAAAAACAAAAACAAAAAACAAACATCACCGTTTCCAGAATAAATAACTTTAAAAACTATGAATCTTAATGAGGTAGTTTGAGGAATAGGATGTGGAAAAACTTCTTTCTTTTTTTCCAGTGAATTAAATTAACTTGTTATTGTGATACATCTTCTAGCCTGAGGCGCTCTCTTTTTCTCTCAAGCCAGACCAATAGTACAAACATTAAAGAAGGATCATATGTATAGTTAAAACTTAAGCCACAGAGTCTCACACAAAAATGAAACAAGTGCAGCTGTTTACACATCCTTGCAACAGAAACTTTGTTCCAGTGCAGCTGAAGACATTAATTAGGGAGTTAGATGCGGACAACTGTTACCACTGGAGAGAGGCATATGATAATGTGCTTTTCTCTCTCTGGATCAAAAGATGCAAGAATTTCGGATTCGGTTGCCTGCTTATTAGTATGGAAGCTAATGATGAATGAGATCTTAAGGCCATTTTTAATTACTGGCTGTTGTAGGGTTTTAAGTATTCTGTATGGAATCCAGAAGGAAGAATGGCTTAATGTCCTTGTGTAATAATGGGAAGAAAAGAGAGGCTGTAAAAACAGTTCAGAGAGACCTGTCATAGAAGTATTGTCTGAGCTGGAATCAAAAGCTGTGGAACTGCTTGCAAGCATAATGCTTACAGTTCTTACTATTTTGGGTAGGATTCTCCATGCTTTTCTGTGAAAAGGGCTTAAAGATCCTCCCTGGATGATTCACAGGGGTATGATGCAGTTGTCCTGAAGGGTGACAGAATGTGAGTTAACGAGCAGTGGAATTGATGAGAAGGAATTAAAGAAACTAGATCTTCACAGAGAACTGGATACTCTTCTTTCTCCTTAAGATAAAAGTCATTGGCAAGATGGAGAGAAAATACCTTGGCAAAGCAGGAAGATGTGCTTTCAGAGAATAACCTTTTATTTTATTTTGTTTTGTGGTATCAGTGAGCTGATTAGTTATCCTTTGGCATGCAATATCCTGAAAGCAACAGGACAACTGATCTGTTCTGTGGTCAGTTCAAACTTTACTTTCAATTTGGGAGTTTGGCATGTTTCCCGCTGCCACCCCCCACCCCCCCCGAGCCTTTGCTTCTGTATTGAGTGCTGCGAAATTCATATAAGGTTTCCTGTTTTCAGAGCAATAAAATTAGTATGTCTGGGTGTGTTCATAAATACAGGGAGATATATTTATTGCCTATTCAATGCTTAGTTTCTACAGGAAGAGTAAAAACTAAAAACCAAAGAGGGTAAATAGGTGACCAAAGTTCGAATCATAATTTCCACAACCTCTTTCTATCGTGGACAGTGTCTGGGATGATTCGGTTCCTAGTTACAAGAGATGAACATTAATAGAAGGAGTTAATTGGACAGTGAGTTCATGTAGTTCCTAAGACTCTTCGGGTCAAAAGGTAGAAACAGAATGAAGGCAGGCATAGGCCATTCTTTTATTTTGGCCATGTTACTGAAGATGGAAATGATGTTTATTTTAATGAAGGTATTTGTGGCCAGTAACTTAATAGAGAGAAAGAAACATCTCCAAATGGGATGTTTCACTGCAGCTGTGATGCTGTTCTATGAAAAATGATGAATACAATGCCCTTGATTTGAGTAGCAGCAAAATCAAGTTTTTAAATGCAGGGAAAGGGTGTGTGTGTGGGGAAGACATAGGTGAACAGAGCTTTCTTTCAGTCAGTAATTTACCTGCACAAATTCATAAAAAGAACAATGAAAATATAAAGCAAGAAACATTCCCTGCGTAATGGTATTTTTATTAAAAGAGCAAAATGAAGAGTAATGCCGGCTATCAGAGAAAGGGATTAGACACAGTGTCAAGAATATTTGAAATGTCACCTACTTCAGTTCAAGAACAAAAAAAAAAATCTTCCATCTGCTTGCTGTTTTATGTACTGCTTCTTTCAAACATCAAGATTATTGCTTTCTTTCCCCAATATTTATGCAAAATACATACAGTCCTGGCTGCACAGCTGTAAAAATCTGAAAACATAATATAAAATATTCCTGAGTCTACTGTATCAGCAAGATGCAATATACATGCACACATGTTACTGCTAATCTTTTTAAGGTAGGTGACATCCTTGGCACTACAGGCATGAGTAAGTGTTTTTGGAAAAAAAAAAAAAAGGGCTTCTCAAGTGTATCCAGAATGGCTACATCATATGCATTCAGTGAAGTTCAAGGAAGATGACTTTGACAAAGGGTTTAAGGCTGGAGAACAACATATTTCATTCATGTGAGGGGGATCTGTTAGTGTGTAAAAATAAGAAGACTAATAATTTATGTTAATTAGTTTATACTGGTGTGGAATGAACTCAGCTAAGAGAAAACCAGCACCATGGCATCAGAGCTGTTGTAACAGCACTCGTAAGATGGTTATGAAAGAAATGCAGTAGCTGAAACATGAATGAGGAGTTGTGGGACAGGGTTCTGGGACTTGCTTTTTGCCACTGTTATTTTCTTCTTAAAATTTTTTAGTGGTAAACTAAAAAGTTAAATAGCTTTACTGGAAAAGTATCCTATCAGTAATTCACAGCATGTAGTAAAAAGTAAATTTAAAATAATATTGTTTTAAAAGAAGTTGGAACCACAATAAAGAAAGGGTGAAATATACGTAAGCCAGTAAGTATGTGATCATCCTACTTATTTTCCAAAAATAACTGGAGTGTAAATCAAGCAAAGTGCAATAAGAATTTATTTTAATTCTTCCCTGAACTTTGTAGTTCTTGATAAGCAGAGTGACCCCTTCTAAATTAGTTGATGGCATCTGCCAAACCCAGAGCTAGTCCAGGTATACCAGCCCAAATGGTCCCATCTGAACCTTAGCCGACTCTGTCTGATCTCCTTATGAGCTCTGTCCATAGCCTTAGCCCAATGGCATCTTTTAATGAGTATGTAAAACAGTGTTCTGTAACTAGCTCGGCCAAGTCCAATCTTCAGTTATCCATACACCTATCTCTTCAGCTTATTCTGAAGAGAATCCTAATGCTGGCAAAGTCCTGGCTGTGTCACTGAAACTAGCTTAGTGTTGTCTTCCAGGAAAGGAAAATCTCCTGAGCAGAAGCATTATCTACAGCTTCGTCACCTTGTTGGTGAGAACAAGGTCCAGCATGGCATTTCTCCTTGTTGGCTTCTCTGTCACCTGGAGAAGGAAGTTATCATCGATGTGTTCCAGGAACCTCCTAGATTGCTTATGCTGTGCTGTGTTGTCCCTCCAACAGATATTGGGGTGGCTGAAGTCCCTCCATGAGAACCAGGGCTCGTGAACATAAGGCTGCTCCTATCTGTCTATAGAGGGCCTCATCCACTCGGTCGTCCTGGTTGGATGGCCTGTAGCAGACCCCCACTGTAATGTCCCTGCCTGTCCTTTAATCCTGACCCATAAGCTCTCGGTTTGCTCCTCGCCCACCCTCCATGCGCTCCACTTAGAATCATAGAATGATCTAGGTTGGAAGGGACCTTTAAGATTGAGTCCAACCATTAACCTAACACTGTCAAAGCTACCACTAAACCATGTCCCTCAGCACCATATCTACCCATCTTTTAAATACCTCCAGGGATGGTTATTCAACCACTTCCCTGGGCAGCCTGTTCTAATGTTTGATAACACTTTCTGTGAAGAAATTTTTCCTAATATCCATCCTAAACCTCCCGTGGTGCAACTTGAGGCCATTTCCTCTTGTCCTGTTACTTGGGAGAAGAGATCAACCTCCACCTTGCTATAACCTCCTTTCAGGTAGCTGTAGAGAGCCATAAGGTCTCCCCTCAGTCTTCTTTTCTCCAGACCAACCAATCCCAGTTCCCTCAGCTGCTCCTCACAAGACTTATGCTTTTGACCCCTCACCAGCTTCATTGCCCTTCTCTGAATGCACTTCAGCACCTCGGTGTCTTTCCTGTAGTGAGGGGCCCAAAACTGGACACAGTATTTGAGGTGGGGCCTCACCAGTGTCAAGTACAGGGGAATGATCACTTCCCTAGTCCTGCTGGCCCCACTATTCCTGATACAGGCAAGGATGCTGTTGGTCTTCTTGGCCACCTGGGCACACTGCTGGCTCATATTCAGTGGGCTGTTCCTTCCCGAGTCAAATTTGAATCATATTGCCACTCCAGCTTCATATTTCTTCTTACATAATAATAATACTTCCTCCAGTCCTACCTTTATTCCTTACCTGGTGGCTACTGTGAATATAAAACCCTAGTACAGGCTGCTTTGCAGGACATAGCCTCAGCATTAAATCACCAGCTATCCTGAACTCCAGTTGCAACCCTAAATCTCCCCAAATAAGTTCTGCTGGTTCCAGACAAAACTTAACATAAGCTGTGAAACAAGCCAGTGGTGTAACAAAACCCTGGTCTTGGTTTAGAATTATACTTCCATTAGAAAAGGGTCAGGGCTATGGCTAGAACTTGGCTTCATGAACCACTTACGCTTAGGAGTAATTAAAAAAAAAAAGTGCACTTTCTTGCTTGCTTACTTGCCCTTTTCTCAACTGCTAATCCTATATTTTTATTGCTGGTTTTTTTCTTACAATTTATTGTATTTTATCTACATATTTATTTTGCCTACTGAATAAGTGCTATTTCATGCTGTAGGAAGCTCCAAGTTTGCATTCTATGCCAATTTTGAGAGGTAAAGAGCGAAAAATAATTCCTCCTGATAATTTTAGCATTAATTTAGTTCTGGTGTATATGTTTCATCCTCATTTTTATACAGGTTTATTCAGTCTTCACCTTTATCTTATTCAGGTATCAGAAGACTCTGCCAACAGTTACCCTTTCAGAATTTACTTAGTGTAAGACTTTGCATCACATGTCATGCAGAATCCTGAATTAATGCTGATGGCATACTTCAAAACTAACTAGAAACATTTCCGTTGTAAGAAAAACTGGCCTATAGTGCTGTTATGTTTTTCCTTCCCTGACATATTGTGTTAAAAAACAAGTTCAAAAAAAAACAAAACAAACTGAGCAAAAAAGCCCAAGCCTCAACAACAAAAACAACTTTTTTTCCAAACTTTTACTTCCTCTTTATATGGAGATACTTCCACACCACCCTGATAATTTTCCTTCTTTGAGTCAGGCTGTCCAAAGGCCCAGACACATCACATGTTATGTGAGCTTCAATTACTAGTGTTATGAAAAAAGTAAATATAATGAATAAGATACAGCTAGTTGATAGTCAGAAGAGATAAGTAGTTTTTTGACACTGATTATATATGGGTTTTTTCGGGTTATTCGGCAAGTGCTCCCATAATTTTGGTATTTGTATTTTTATTTAGACTAATATATATGCAGTTAGTTAAGAAAAAGAGAAATTAAAGTGAAGCACTGCTTTAGTGTTGTTGTCCACTGTGTATTTTAACAAATGGCAGGAGATATTTCGAAGGTCTGGGTGAATGCATTCTTGGATTCTAATGAAAATGCTTCTCTAAATTGTAAAATAATAAAATCTTAAGAATTATTTCAGAAACATACAAGTCACTCAAGCGACGGGTGCTAGCTGGGAGGAAAAAAAAAAAAAGGCAAAAGCATGCCATGTAAGACCAAAAACCTGGGAGGAAATAAAGATTTTACACACAAACACTCTCTTTTTCACAACACAAGAAAGACTCTGGATTTTCACAGATATTTACAATAGTTTAATAAACTCAATGTGAGCCAGAGTTCATGAACAGTAAATCCTGCTCTCTGTGGTGGTTTGATTCCACTGTGTTCATTGGTTTTCTACAAAATTTATTTTTCTCATGAAAATGTTTGAGTACCACCTTATTCTCCTACCAATACTCAGCTTTACAAACGAGGTTAGTCGTGTGTGTGTATATATATATGTATATATAATAATGCTATTCACAGTTTAGATACTGAAGGAATATAAAGAATGTCGTGTTTTATATGCTCAATAATATGTGGCTAATGACTACTAACAGACTAACTAAACTTTAAATTTTTACATGTCAAACCAAAATAAGTATAAAAAGTGCATGAACACTTTTATTAAGCAGCTTTGAGTAAACAGTAAGTTGGTTTTAAAAGTAATGTGATTAACTACATTAACACCAAAATTCTACACTAAAGTTTTCCTTCAGCTTTTGTCTGTAAGAAGTTACAGACAAAGCTATTGAAAAGAATGTAAAGAAAAAGTTAAGGCTGCAAAAATTTATACCCTCTGAGTTTGATCCCTTTCACAGTGTATTTCTGTGTGTCACTCTTGGTTGCTCCTACTCTCAGAAATGTGTTAACCCTTGGTGACCTGGTACTTACTGGAACTTACTAGTACTTACTGGAACATAAAAGTGATTATCTCTGTTCTGTTCAGAGCATTACGATTTTTATTTTTTTTAAATTTCTTCTAACTGTTTAATAGAGATAGAGTTGAATAGTAACTTTCGATAGGATATATTTACTATTCTCCTCTTTCATGATCTTGGACAGTCTGCCTAAATCCAGGAAGCAATTTTCTGTATGACAAAAGTGTTTCTTAACTGTCTGCTGTAAAGTTTTTTTTCTGTGGAGTATCTGGTGTTATTAAAGAAAAGGTATGAATCAAATTGACTGTTTTTCTGAAAATGTGCTGCAGTTCTTGTAGGGCTGTGTGCTGAAGGGTAAAAGTTTGGATCACAGAGGATCTGGGAAGCATTAGGTCCCAGTCCCTAGGAAGTTCCCCCATTGAATATGTCCCAGAATTAGGGTCAAAGGTGTCTCAACCAACTTGCCTGATGAGTTGACTCTAGGCACAAGGAACATGACTTACATTCTGAAAAAAGGCTGTCAAGTGCAAAATGTTCTTACAGGAAACATTTGGGCTCAAAGACTAGTCCTTTGTTTCACACAGAAGTTTCCAAGGCGTCCTAATAGATACTGACTTATTAAATTAACTTGGTAAAATGTTATAGGGCCAGGAACAGAAGAGCAATGTTTCAGATATTTTGTTTTCTCCACTGTGTAATTAAGATAATGGTTTTAAGTACCTGTAATTAAGATCAGTGGGGCAAACTCTATGACATTTTTTTGTGTAATGGACAGATGCACAGAAAATTCAGCTCCCTACTCTCTAAAAACTATTTAAAAAGTGGAAGCCCTGATAGACTTGTCACGAGGGAAGACTTCCTTGCTGCATTTTTCTTCTTCAGGTTGAAACTAGGGAGTGTGTACTGTGGAGTAGGTAATAGAGCAGGACTCAAACAGTGTGCACAAAGGGATGGTGTTATTCTGATGATAAGAGAACATCTACATTACAGGTGCACCTTGCTGTGGCTGGGTCAGGCTAAAGTGTGCTCAGCACCATATAATACATAGTGAACTGTAGCACCAGTGTGGGACTCTGTTACCAAGAGTTCTAGTACAGCTTAGGATGCTTTCTGGAGGAACAACAACAAAGTTTCTTAGCTTTATACAGGTGACCTATATACTTTCAGTATGATGTGGTTAAATCTGTGGTAACCTGTAACATCTGGAAGCAGACATGCTTTACAATTGCTGTAAGAAATAGTGAAGTGGGTTTCTGGGTCCATTACTACTTTTACCTTTGTCTCCTTTGCAACTAGCTATTCTTACTTGCGTTATTTCTTGTTCCCTCCCTTCACCTGTGCTTAAGGAAGTAAAAGACTCCGCTTTTTGTTGATTTTTAAACTGGATTATTTGTTTCATTAAAAGGTTGGCATATCAGGTACAAAATATTTATGAATTCATTAAAGATGACTCTGCAAGCCATACACATCTTATGTTTGTTTATCATGGGACTAAGTCTAATGCTAACAAATTAATACTTGTTAGTATTCTCACCACTGCCTGTGTATATGATATCCCATTGCACTCAACAGAGAGCTCCAATTTTGTGAATTTAATGCTGTGCTAGCTTTGATGAAGAGGGGTAAATCAAATTGACAGATATACTAAGCAAAATTTTATTACCATTTGTAAACCAAGTATTTTATTAGTGTAAAAATGTTTTTTTTCTTTTTTTTTTCTTTTATTCTTTCTTCCTATTTGACTTAACTGGTCATTGCTCAGCAAAGGTGAACATTTCTACCCAGAAGTTAATGGCACTGCAAATCTCCTCTGGTGGCTCTGGGTGTAATAATTTGAAAGATACCCGAGGCAGAAATTACCGTAAAAGAAAGCAGAAAGAAGCTTGGAATGGAAAAATAAAGTTGAAAAATCTCTGAGATGACATGTTTTCTCATCATCGCTACCACTACTGTGCTGTCTGTCAACTGGAGAAATCTCAAAGCCCTGGCAGTAGAACTAATTCAATCCAGTGGTAATTTATGTGCCACTCAAGAAGGGGTCTTTTTTTAACATGAAGAAATTACTCTGATTATATAATTGAATGGCAGAATTCATTACTGGGAAATGCCACCTGTGGAGAAAGATTTGCTCTAAATCCATTTCTACTATGGAGTAGCAGATTAGTGCAGCATAAGTCACTCAAGGAGCCATCATGGAAATTATAGATGGAATAGACCCAATAAGGTATGTAATCCATCCCCATCGGAGTATGATTGTTCCTTATAATGTATTTTGTATTGCCAATGCAATTTGAAATGGCTCAGATGATGAGTATTTAGCTGCTTTTATAGGAAATAAATGAAATGACGCTATATTGATCACGGGTGCTGACTGTGGCAGCTAGGAAAGAACTATTAACACTAGCATTAGATGGTATTTCTTTAGTGTAGTGAAGTGCAAGATAAGTTTCAAATATTCCGAATAATACATTCTGAACCAAAAGGACAAAGAAATGTTAACTTCGGAATTTTTTCAGGCCAAGTCCACCATTTGAAGGCATCCGATCTGGAGACAGAGAAGCATCTGTTTCTAACTAAAGTGGTAATGCCTTCTGACTAGAGAAACCAGATACATGTATTCTGCATATCCCTCCCCTTGTTCACCCGAGTCACACAAAATTCTGGCTAACAGTCATCCCTAGGTAAAATTAGTCAGGGATTGTTTACACAACAATCTAGTGGTTAGACCACTTGCCTAAAAAGCATAGGGCAACGAATTTTTCTCAGTTTAAGAAGTATTCTTCATATCCCCAGAACAAAGGAAAATAAGCCAATTACCAAAACATATAGTGTCTCAGTTTTCCATACCATTTATTGAAATAGAATTCCTCCCACTAGAAATGTAGGAGTGGGGGGGGACAGGAAGGACAGGTGGCAAATAGGAATCTGTTTCTGTCCTGCTGGCTTGTATACTCGCTGGCAAGAGACAAGAACCAATCATCTAGATCCTTGTCTCTATGGTATTTAAATATTTCACACCTTTTAGTACACAAGGACAGATACGGCTAAATGCCTAAGGAAATATTATGGTAACTAGAAACATTATATGACTTTCGATGTCTATGCAATTAGAAATGCAGACTAATAGATAGGTTGGAAAGTTTGCTGTCATTAAGATGGGTAGCAGATGTCTAACCTGTAAGTTAGATCCAATTTGATTGAATAGGATCTCATTTAAAATGTGCAGAGAACATGTCCACTTAAAAACAAACCAAATGTATTTACTCCTTTGCCTGTTGTACTCATCTGAAAAAAAAACAAAAATGTTCCTTCTGTAAAATTCAGTGCATTGATATTTTCAAGCAGTTCGGAGATCCTGAAAAATGTTAAAATAGTAACATATGTACGGTCTTCAGTCTCCCTCTCTTAGTTTTTAAGGTGTATCAGCGGATCAAGATTCCAGTAATTATGCCCAAATAAAAAGCAGTGGTACTACTGTGAGGCCAACAAAGAGGAGGAGAAAAGAATGGCATTTTAGTGTGCCAAGCATTGCAGACACAAATTTGGGGTTTCTGTTTTGTTTTGTTTTTTGTTTGGTTGGGTTTTTTGTTTTGTTTGTTTGGGGTTTTTGGTGTGTGTGTGTTGTTTGTTTGTTGTTTTTTTTTTTTAAAAAAGAGGAGATTAATTCTGGAGGATATATTGCCTTTTCCAAAAGTACACTATGGCAAGACAGAGTAGGAGCTTTAGACTGTAAAAATTAAAAATAAAATGATTGGATAGTAATTCCTCCGTCCCTTGGCTAGAGTTTGTAGTCAGAGTGTATGCTATGGATCTTGCAATTGCTGTAGTTTCTACTTTTTTTTTTTCCTGTATAACACATGCCTTCATAAAAAAGTAAGGGTATACAAATGTGAGTTTCTAAATGTGTAATTTGTAAGCATTTGTCGTTGGGACGATTCAAACAAACTCTTGGGAACATTCAAACAAACTTTCTTCACCACCGACGTTCAAAGAAAAAAAAATCCAAAAGTAAAAAAAAATCCTGTAAACTATATTTCTAGCTCATACAGTTTAAAAAGTACTTCTCCAAATGAGAATATTTTCCATGATGTCTTTTAAATTTATAAACTGAAATGTCATCTTTCAGAAGCATGAGCTACCCTTTTCCTTATCAATAAAAATAAAATAAACCTATCTCACCGTAAAGCAAGAGTTTGTTCTGAAAATGAAATGGTAAAAATAGATTCTGTTACTTACAAGGACTGCCATAAAAAACCACCTTATTGGACCAGACTGATGGACAATCTAGTGTAACATCCTGCCTCTAAGTTCTAAGTGAACATGCCTGTGTCAAGATTTTAGTTCTGATCAGGAGTGCATTTTTAAATCAACCTACTGATTGTGCTTTGGTTCACACCATACCATGATCTCCAAGAACTCCCACAGGCTTCCTTGAAGCAAAACTAAACTTGAAGATGGATTTGGGAAGGGCACCTAATGCATGGCAACCACTGATGGGCATTCACTCCTTTGGGACGAGGCTAAAGCCAGTACACAGTAAATCCTTGGGAATATGTACCGTGCAGACATCGGGTCCTCAGCACTAGTGTTTAGCAAGTAGTGTGACCCACGAGGAGCAGACTGAAAATGTTAGATGTAGCCAATGATCAATATCCTGTTCTAAATATTAGCTATCATGAAACAAGACATGTATAGAAGAGCTCTTTCCTAGGTGTCCTGTGAATTCATAGGCTTCTCCCACTAAATACTTGAGTGCGCTATGGCTGATTAGGTTCATGGTAGTGTTTGTGATGCTAAATCTTAATGAGATTATGATTAGCGTGATCCTCTTTTAGGAGGGAAAAAAGATATCTCCACTTATTTTTTCCTTCTTCCCCACTAAAATGCATTTGCAAAAAAAAGCTCGTTCTTAGAGTGTAAGTACTGTATTCCTTAAACAATATAGACTGTTAGTGTAGCAATCCTTTGATCATTTCATCCTGAGGAATTTAAATATAAAAAGTGGTGTCAGGGGCTTGGGGGAAAAGACCTCATTCTAGAGGCAATCTTTCTTTCACCCTTTATAATGCTTACTTTGGTTTGTGAAGTCTTTCCTCCCTGCCTCATCAATGATACCTCTTAATAATTCTACTTTTCAGTTATGTTGCATAGCTTCATATAGCTTCAAAGTGTTGAAGATACTGCTGCAAGTTAAGCTATAGGCAAGTGCTACACCCATTGCTTTGAGAGAGTATCTGAGATGCAGAAAGCTTTGCATCTTGGTCAAATACACTGAGAAAGGCAATGACTCTGGGTTGATAGGCAGACTATGGAGGGTGTAGAAAAATCACAGACCTGCCATTCCTGTTTTTTTTCTAATCCACCAAGTAATTGCAGCCCCTCTGAAGGACTGAAGCTGCTTCGAGCAAACGCATGATCATCCTCACAATTGAGGGAGGACCACTGCTCATGCTGTCAGATGAGTCTTGATTTAGTCAGTATAACTAGTTGGCAAGACCAAGTGCTAAACAGTGGCTTTGAGCTCAAGGTGATTTCTGTGGTAAACAACAAATCATGGAAAACATGCTGCATGCATTCAGAAATATGGAATATGCAGTGCAGGGTAGGACTTGACTGTCTTCTCAAGAATTGAAGAGATGGTAAAAGTAGGATAGTCTGAACCAATATTGCCTCTCTTTTTAGATTTACGGTTTATTTATCTTGCTGGACTGACCAAAATAATCTTTATTAGCATGTAGTTCCTTTGCTAAAAATAATATTTGATAGGGAAAAACAGTATTTGAGTGACAGTTTGTGAATATTTTCAGTTAGGAAAAAAATGAAAATGTAGAAATATTGTTTTGACAGTTTTTAAATGAAGCATTTCAACTTTTTTTCACAGCTGTACTTTTCATTTCAAGTGTGACCCAAATTAAAAAGGAGGCTAAAAAAAGCATTAACTAACCTGGCATTAAACAAATAACTTCATTTTCAGTTGAGCAAAATGCTTCATTCCACCTGAAGCAATCTTTTTTTTTTCTCCTCATTTGGAATAACATAACGCTTCTGTGACAGATCTGCAATCCTTGTTTGTTAGGTTTTTTTTTTTTTACTTCACATAAACTCCGGATTATTTCAGTTCAGTGCAAAAGGAGTTGGCTGTTTGGTCCCTGGTATTCTTTAACCAGACTGTAAAACCCATTACGAGGCCAACTGTATAAGTAATTATTTGTTAACCTTTAACATGTTTCATAAAAATAGTTATCTCAAGTCATGTTGCCTGTCTCACTCAGAATTGAGGAAAATGTGTTATATTGTACTTCTGTATTGCTTTTCCCTAAATCCCAGAACTGTAAGGTACTAATCATTCAAACCCTGCTGCCAGACAAATACCATTTGCACATTTTGCAGATTGCAAAACTGAGGCAGAAGGAAGCAGAGACTATAGTCCTGGAGAGATCAGTTTCTATCTTATCTTTGCTTGCTGTGAATATTCCCTGTAATTTCTGCAGTTTCCCATTGCACACTAAAAAGAAATAAGTATGCGTCTAAAGTTACAAAGTAGC
>VYZM01001521.1:0-35628 GCA_013398915.1 Dromas ardeola
ACTCTGAAGATTCCGTGAAAATTCTTTCAAAGTCCTCATACAGCCCCCTCCCAGACTCAAAATACCATGGCTCACTCTTTAAAAACCGCTCTTTTTTTCTGGAAAGTGCACAGGAGCTGAGAGAAACTTACACTCCTGACTTATACTTCAGTTTGCCTCTGGATATTGTTTGTTTAGCCTGTAAAATACCACACATCCCAGTTCTAATGTACAAACTGCACAACAAAAAGCAATGCATTTCTTTTGCTCTCACAACTTACCAGGAAAGGAAAAATAGAACAGCATTACAATCCCCTAGTCAGTATTAAAAGTGGGGTAAATACCATAATGTTTACTTTTCAGTTATTCTATACTGTTCCATATTTCTGTGATTCTGGAAAAAATGATATTGTAGAAAATTGAAATTTTACTCCAGGACTTAGTGTCAGAGGTTTTGCTCTTTATATTTCTTATTATTCGTCTGTATCGTCCTCGCAAGAATGCTGGTATTGTTTGCAGAAGTCATTTTTCTGAGTCTCATCACTATGGGTCTTGATATTGTTTTTATTAATTAGTAATCATTATGTATCAGGGTGTTGCTCATTTGTTCCATCTAGGAGATAATTCCTGTCCTCAGATGCCATTGGTTTGAATAGGAGTCTCCTGCATACCTCCAATTTTTTGTTCTTCCTGTTTGTGGGGTTTTGTTTTGTTTTAGCGCTTGAAAAAAAAAAATTAAAAAAAAAAACACTCTGGAAAAATAAATCGCATGTACGTAATGATAGACTCCATCCGTATCCCCCCCCAAAACTGGGTTATTTTGGGTCACATTTCATTTTCACATCAAGAAAAAACTGGATGAATAGTGAATGGGAAAGTATCATTATAATTGGAATCCTGCTGGTTTATGCAGGCCTGCACATCTGGAATAGGGTGGGAAAAGAGAAACAGAAGAGTGGGAAAGGCTGGATTTGTCTCACTAGACAAAACCAGGGAGTCTGGAAAGCACATGTAGTCTGGTTTCTTAAGTTACAGCGAAAGTTAGCACTTGGAAAAAAAAATGTTTACCAATAAGCCCTTCCTCCCCACGTATCTCATGTTCAGAAGTGCTCCTGTTCTCTCTTTGAAGCTATACCTCAGCCACCTCCATTAGTCACTTTCTATGAATGTGTGGGCTACAGTGACTACTACAGGCACTACCTCAGTGAATGCTTAACTGAGGTGGCAAAGTGATTCTTCTCCAGCCAGCCTCCTAGTTACAGATTAACAGGAACAGCCCTGGTACCATACAGCAATTTAGACAGGCAAACACATTCATTCATGTGACTGATAAAATGTGTTTGCTTTGTGTTAAAGAATCTATAAAAGCCTTTTCTAACACTGCTATTGAAAAAGTCATGGAGGTTTCATTAGTGGTAAACAACTTCAGTGCCTTATCTGGGTCACTATGGTGTTACACACACGAGTCTGCACCCAGTGGCCTTTACAGCTCTTTGGAGGCTTCCTCCTGGGTTCCAGCTGAGCTCCCAGGCAGGGAAAGCACAGGGGCATGGCTAGTCTCCGTAACTGTGAAAATTACCACCTCATCTCACAGATGAGAGGGGCAGCACGTTGACCCCAAGGATGCGGGCCTACAGTCACTCCACAGAGAGGACGAAATGCCTTCTCATTCCCACCTCTCCAAAGAGCTCCAAAGCCTGCAGCCAAGCCATTTGTACACTAAAGTCCCGAAGAGAGACAATGCATGCCGTTTGTTAACTATATGCTACAGTAAGAGGCCACAAGGCGACATTAGTATTCAAAGACAGTGACAGTGTGGTGATGTACACTGTCAGGAAGTATCACATAACCCAAGCACTATTATTTTTATTACCATTATTTTGTCATCTCCATCTTATTTAGCTCTCCGCTTATACTTCCCAATCCATCATACAGCATAATTACATTCAATGAATGAGCTCTCAAGTTACATTACAAAAAGTAACTCATTCTTAGAAGTTTCTCAACTGAATCGTAAGTAATTAAAAACATCTCTGAGTGCTTCGTTTAATTTTCTTGAATGGGAGAAGTCTTAGAAGTAGGTAGAAGTAATTTCCTTTGCGGAAGGGCCATGAATTCATATTATGGCATATGAATAATGCATTGTTCCATTTAAAACATCTGAAGAGCCAGCACGGTCTGCTGAAAGCTGGACCTACTGGCAATATAAAGCAAGGGACTGAAGTTCTGCAAATAAGTCAAACGCAAGTAATGCAGTGCCGAGGAATCCTGAGGTTGCCTCATCTGTCAGATACAGGGGGCCTAGAGAAGAGGGGACCTCACCTTGTTCCAAGCACAAAGTGGGCTGGAGAGATGTTTAGAAAAGTAACTTAATGGAACTAGTCTACTTCATGTAAGGGAAGTTATTTGTGCCTCTCAGCCACTTGACCATGAGCAAGGTCCAGATATTTCCCACTGAGAATAGACATCTGGTGAAAAAAATACTTCCCTCCATGCTAGCGTTGATGAAGCAGCATATTCATCATAGTCAGCACTGCAAGATTTTATAACTAGCCCTTTCTAACTGATTTTATAACTAACCATGAGCCCATTTTATAACGAACCCTTTCAGATCTTAGCACAGAGAACACATCAGGTGTATTAATTCTGCAGCTGCAATTCTGACTGCGTAGCTCTACCACCGTTAACGTCACTTTGACTTTGCTGGGCTCGGTAATTCGTGGCTAACAGGCTCACCTTAAATACGCAGCCAAGAGACTGGGGTAATTGGTGCAGAATCGTGTTTAGGGCTGTAACTAGGCTTGAGATCTTCTCTTATTTCTGACAAACAGTGTACCTGTTAAAAAAAAATACAGCTATAAAAGCAAAATCTTTGTTCTGAATTAATGTTTGCATAATCAAGACTGATGCTTTGGTATTTTTCTGCTCTGGCTAATCTCAGTGCCTTCAGCAGAAAATATAAAGTGATTCTCCATGATTTCTATTGGCTTTCCGGACAAAAGGTTCTTTGTGCACTGTAGGACCGAAACATTACATACAGTAAATATTTGAACTGGAGGTGTGCTACTGATAGGTTTATACACACTATTGTTATTTTATGTTGTTCATGTTGCTGGCTTGCATCCCACTTTGTGGCACAGTAGAGCAAATGACTGCTCAGAAAGCTGTTGAGCAGGAATGAATCTGCTACATAATATACAAATTGCAACTGATGATTGCCTCTTTAGACAATAAAAATATTATTTTAATAGCTGGTAGAATGTAGGTTTCTTAGAATACATAATATATTGTAATGACTTGCAGGCTATTTTTGAATACTAGAATACCATTCTTAATTTACTGCAGCTCCACCTAGAAAGGTCAATATATAAAAACATGACCACTTCTGCAAACGGAAGATTAAATTCTACCATGCTTATAGCAGGGCTCATCTCATTTAGCATTAACTAACTAAAATGTGAACAAACTTTAAGTTAGTCAACTAGATATTCCTGCAATGGGATGAACAGCTTTAATAGAACACCTATTTGCCTCAATTTTGGAAGTAGCCAAAGCAACTTCTTCAGATAGGTGCAACTTTTAGACAACTAAACTACATGAGATTAATTCATTTCTTACTGGCATTTGTGTTTTGCTGCTAAGTACCTTACTACAGTTGGAGTACAATACCACTGAGAATGAGAAAGAGAGGCAGAAGATGGGCCTTTGTTAAAAAGGAATTTATTTCATGGTGTAGGGACAAACAAGTTGAATTTAAGTTACTTCTGCCACCGTTATTTGCCTAAATCCTTCTTTATCAAATCAATAGCCCTATTGAGATATCAGTGGCACTAGCTGAAGAGTTAGGTAAATAAAGCTGGCAGAGTTGACAGCAGGACATAACCCTATTCTTTTTTCAAATACCATGTGAATGTGATTACTATCATGTTCTTCTTCCACTTAAATGCCAAAAACAAGCCAAAGATTCAAAATCTTATCCTCTCACTCATGACTTGAATATATACCCAACCTTGTACATGGTGAATAAAAACTGAGCCATATGCATTAGACCATTTCAAGATCCAAACAAAAAACACGCTTGAATTTCTAGCATGGATTTAAATCAGAGAATTCCTAGTAGATATCTTGGAACAATGTCATGCTGTTTATTCTCCTGAAACTTCATTTCTGCAATATAATATAGCATTTCTAAGAATAGAAGTATTTTCCACTTTGACTTTTGCAGACACAAAAAAAATTGGTTATTCTTGAGTATTAACCCCTAAAATGAGATTATGGGAACTTCCGGTTGCCAGTCCAATGGATGTCTGAAAAATAATGTGCCCCGTGTGGCCCCTAATTCTTTCTTATTTCCCCAATGACTTAGCAGAACCTTCTTTGAATAAAAACAAAATATATTGTCCTTAATTTAAGGACACAAACTAAAAGCACTGACATGGAACCAAAGATTTGACCAACAAATACTGTCCTCTATATTGATATTTCACTTAAAAATCAGGGGATTATTTAATTCTATTTGGGGACTTTTTCTGGACATGAAGGAGGAAGAAAAGAAAAGCACAGAAGAGGTAGGAGGTGTTTGGTTTTACTATGAGTTTTGGAATGGAGAGTTTTGAGCCAAGCTGTCATCCGTTTTGTAAACGACAAGCATAATTAACAAAATAGTTACAACAGGATAGAATTCTCTAATCAAAGCTGAAATAATTTCTAAGAGATGTATGATTCCACTAAAACAAAATGTATCAGCTTCTTTAAGAAATTACATGGTAAAGTTCTGTGGTGTAAATTGTAATGGGATCAGAGGATACTTTCATTTGGAAGGGACCTCGGGATGTCTCTAGTCCATCCTCCTGCGCAAAACAGGCTCAGCCATGAGGTCAGACCAGAACGCTCAGGGCTGTGATTAACTGGGTCTTGAAAACCTCCAAGGACAGAGACCGCACAACCCCTCTGGGCACTTGCTCCACTGCCTGACTGCCCTCATGGAGAAAACGTTCCTCCTTGCATACAGTTTGCTCCTCTCTTGTTTTAATAAATGTTTGTTGGGTCTTATCTTCCCACTATGTGCTGCTGTGCACAGCCCGGCACCACCCTCTCGATAACCTTCCCACAGGCACTGGGGGGCTGCTGTTAGTCCACCCTTGAAGCTGCCTCCACCCCAGGCTGAACACCCATTATTTATTTGCAGCAAATCCATGATCTGTAATACAAATCATCGTAAATCCTCCTGCATTCAGCCCACACAGAGCTTCAGCTGACATTGCCCCAAAGACTGTCAATCAAGGAAAAGGCTTACCACTGACAGGTGGCCCAGTCTGTCTCCTTCCTTCAGATGGACTGCATGAACCAAAAAATTAGTCTAATTCCTAATTTCGCTTTCTTTCATTGCAGCCTCCAGCAGCACCTCAGGCATTCTGTGAGGACCAATGACTCTCTGGTGCTGCATAAAAACATGCTGCAACTATGAAGTATTATTACAGCTATAAGAGTAGTGAATTGATTGTACGTCACAAACTGTCAAGTATCAGATTGCATTACAGCTTCCCAACACCAAGAATATGCACCCGATGAGAGAAAAGGTAACACGAAAAGTCTGCTGCAGTTCAGACAGGTATGTTACCCATGCAAAAATGATATTTTACTATGAGTGTAGTGTAATGCACAGTTTCACACCTTTCTAACCACCTCTAGAGAGGGCCTCAAAGATCTAAAAACTTTGAGATCCTTTGGAGGATATGAGGAAAGTAACGATGAGTTTCCTAATGAGTACAATTTTTTCTGTCCTATTGTACAAGATGATAGCGTATATTATAATGGAAATGGTCTCCGTGAATGCTTTTTGACTTGCTCCACCACAACATCAGCCAGCCACCCTTAGGTAACCAGCTCCCTGCTAAACCAGACACAGATGGGCTTCTGCACAGAGGCAGACGGGGCACTTTCTTGCATCCTTTTTCAGAAATACAGTAACAAGCAGCCAGGGATACAGTCACATCTGAATTTGCCACAGCCATTTTTTCTACCATGAATATTTGACTATGATTCAAGTATAACCAAAATATGGATACACTCATGCACATAAGCACAAAGTAACAGTGAAACAAAAGTAGTTTGCCTTCTAACATTAAGGTGCTGGCCTGGAATTTCAGTTTAACTCCACATTTCACATTTTTTAGCATGATCCTATGTAAATAATTCGGTCTCTCTATGCATTTGATTCTTACCCACAGAAGTGATTTTAAAATATCCATTTTGCTGTCCACTATTTGTTTGCCATTTATCTTTTATACTGTCAACCCTCTGGGGAAAGTACCATCGCTTTCTCCTTCTAAGAGTTACACAGTATTCAAGAGTAAATCCAGTTCAAGTAGATGTTAATTTGGAAGGGCCTTAGATCCTAAATTTAGGCAGGATAACTCCAAAGCACTCAGCAGAAACCAACTGCCTGAGTTTCCATCCTGGTTTTTGGGCAGGCTCTTTAATCTGCTCTGAGCAACACTTCTCACTCTCCACAAGACTCAGCTTTACGCTCATACCTACATGAGCTGCAGTCACAGTTTAATTGGTGCCCTAGGCAATAACGTTACACAAGGTCACAGCACACGTTATACCTGAAGCAATGTGGAAACCTGAAGATGAATGTGGAAACACAGGATACAAACACTCTAGCAATGGCATAAATTATTTGGTGAGATTAACTCTACATTTATAGTCTGTCAGCATTCCACTGGTCACTTAACAAGAAAGGACAACTTAAGAATGCCGTTGGCATTCACAAAGCCATTTGTAGTTCTGGACACATTTTTTATTGGAGCTATGAAATAAAGTTACTCTGCAGCAATACTTCAAGAGAACATAATGAACAAATAAGGTGGCAGGAGCAACAGGTTTTGGTGAAATATAACATTTAACACTCTTTTGATAGTCTAAGCACACATAAGGAAAACAGAACTTAGCCAAGAAAGCAATTAAAGCTTCAAGCCAAATCCTCTGTGGGCATAAATCAGTTGCACTATTTTACACAAGGTGAAGAGCCAGCCCTAAAATGAATTTACCCTGCTGCTGTGTTATCAAAGAGCTTCTATTCCCCTCTCTTGCTCACCACCGCTTAAAAGGAAGCATCCCATGAAGTATATGCCAGAATCCACACAATATATCTCATTGCATTTCCTCATCATATCCCCTCTGTTGATGACCTCTGGACCCTTCCTTTCAAATCCTCTGTGTTCTGATACCCCCACTGCACAAACATGGTTACCTATTTCCTACAGAAATAAACTTTGCTCAGTAACCATGGACGTAGTTTATCCAGTCAGGAAAACACACAAAACAACTGTCCATTGTGAAAAAAATGAAAACGCTCCCGTTCCCATTCAGTGACCCCATCCCCACTGACACCAGAGCGGCAATTTTTCTTATCTGAGGAAACATGACCACATGGGAGAAGATTACGCGCTGGAATATTGCAGTCACATTGAGCAATGCCTTTCTTTTTCCTCTTCTGTAATCACAGTACTGAAGGATAGATTTGACAGGATTTTATTGACACAGACTTTTTATGGATGCCGTTAAAAGGTCCCCAGACACTCATTCAGCTTCCTGTACATATAGTACAAAAGCACTGCAGAATCATTGTTAGTGAAAAAACATTTTGCTGGGAATAGGCAGGGGAGGAGAGAGGGGAATTCCAAAAAACCTTAGCAGACATCACTTCAGTATGGCACACTACCTGTGTTACTTTGCCATAACCAAACAGAAATACTTTCTCTTATCATTAAGGGAATTGTAAGACATGGCCTCAGTTCTTAGCCTTAATCTATCTGATCTTTGGCATATGTCTCCTTCACCTCATTTCCCTATCTCAACAATAAAGACTGGTTCCTTCACTTCATCTATCTTGTCAAATTAGACATGTACACTAACCCTTTCACCCTCCATAATGTGGTTGGAATAATGTAAGAGAGCCCTAAAAGCCTCATATCCAGCCACAAAAAGATTCCTGCAGTGAAACACAGAAGCCACAAAGCTACTTTTAGAAGTAACATACTACCTCACGTAACAGCCTGATCTCAGCTGAACCTCCAGAAACACTAATTATATCTTTAATTTTATGTACTTCGAGATCTTTAGCTGAAGAATTCAGCCAACTATCACAGGAATAGCACCAATACTAGTTAAAGTTGGAAAATAATTTCTTCCTTAGCCTCTTGGTTTCACACATTTATCCACTTTTGAGGCAATTTTTTTTTTTATGCTTTAGGGTAAAAACAAAACAAAACACAACACCAGTACATCTTGCTAAAATGGGAGCAAATTCCCAACAGCTTTTGTGCTATGGAACAGTGGGAAACAAATATACACACACACTTTTCCCATTGTAATGAAATTCTAAACATACTTGTTTTTGAATAGGGCAACAGCAAAAACAGCTGAAGTTTGAAATGTGACACTCAGCACACGTATTGTCCTTAATAAGAAGTACATGGTGTGCTGTGTTTGAGGAAGACATGGGTTTTGCTTTTTTTCTTCATTACTAATTGGCTGAAAAAAAATCCCTTCCCATTTTAACAGAGGCTAATAAAGCTGTGCCTTTCTTACATCACAACAGTTACTTCTGCCCAGATTGACAAGCTTATGGGCTGCTGAAAAGATTTGTGTGAGGGAAATGTTCATAATGGATAGCATCCATAAATGAATAACTATCTGATTCATAAAATGATAGAATCCTGAGTAAAATTGCATAAAATTGGTCACTGATCCATAATACAGACCAAAGACTAGCTTTGGCAGCTCAGACTTAACTCGGCCTAAATCTCAGATGAAGTCAGAACACCCATTTCTTCTGGAAAAATCTGCGATCATCTGTGTACTTCACTGTGCCCTGAATTGCCTTTGCACCCAGCTGGAGCTTCCCCTTCTCCAGTCATGAAAGATTTGGAAATGATGTTTCTGGATGTCCCACTTCCTTTGTAAGAAAGTTCAAGGCCCCTTTCCTACTATTCCATGTGGAGAAAGAAATGTTGTTTTTCACTGGGTACTGCTGCTACCACCTTCAACTACCTACAGAGCGCAGCTGTCCTGCAAAACAGACAACAACCACCTCTACAGTACTCTTCTAGCCTTTAACCTGTTTATGGACACATTTACACCTTCATCTCTGTGACCACTATAAGGCCACAGCTGTAATGTACGAAGTCTGATCTGTCTCGCTGTGAGAGTGATCCCAGGGGAGCCTCCTTTTCCTTTGGATCAAGGATTTGTATCAGAGCAACATGGCTATATGGGCCATTTATGTGCAGGATATGCCATGTGGACCCTCAGGATTCTGGGCCGTTATCGGACTAAACCACAGGCACTGAAGGTTACATGCAACATAGCAAGACAAAACAATGCCATGCCTTAAAGGATTTGGAGCTTGGTCATGCATAATCCAGGAACAACATGGTCATGTAAGTCTCACAATTTACAGGCACCTGCAGGAAGCAGGCTGGCATGGCAGATATCCAGGGACAGACAGAGTTTTCAGACAAGAATAGGACAGATGCCCAGGGCATGGAGAGCCACAGGTCCGATATCTAGGACCTATGTGTCTCTAGAGAGATCAAGTGCAACTCAGACGCAGAGGCAGATGAGCATTCATTACAATCTAGATTAATCAGAGCAATCTGTCCATGAAGAAACAGGAAAGCGGACATATTTACAGGGTTGTGAGTGCGTATATCACTCTTGTGTAATGTTGTCTTTTAGTCATGGAAGCTCCTCAAGCCTAGTGATGCTCCATAAATGGTTGTGACTTCCCCCCTACCCTGCAACCAGCCTAACAACAGGTTGCAAACTCCCTGTTTTGCCTGCTCCATGCGGCACCACAGTGAAACCTTGGCAGCGCATGGTCTTTCACTCCCAGATCTGAGCTGGTTAAGTTTTCAGTTTAGCAGATTCAAAAGATCACTAATACTCATAATTTAACATTGCAACAAGCCAAAACCCAGGTTCTAAGCACAAAAACAGACACCTCATGCGTGCTGTCCTAGCTTTCCAGCTCAAGTAGTTGTCTGTGACTGCCAACACAGGACTCATGAGTAAGACACTGGCACTGAAGTGAGTACTGCAAGATCAGTTATCAGGGTTTGCAAGCTTTTCTCAGCAACAGGGAAGGCAACCGTCATTTTCCATCTCTGCAGGATTTCAGCAGAAACAAGCCTCTTTAACTTCATGAAGAAGAGATAGCTTTTCAGCCTTACACAATACGTCATGTATATCATTATAGCAGTGCTGCCTGAATACAATCAAATAATGTAGAGATAAGTGTCCACTGCCTCTCTCTTTCACTTCCCCATTTCCCATCCTCTAGTCACTGACAACTTTAGCTAATCACAGCTAAACTTTCTGCTCCCTCTTGATTACCTTTGGAACTGTTTCTGAGAAGGTCATGTCCAACACCATCATTTGGCCTACATCAAAATCCTAGCACCTCCTTGCAGCCCTCAGTCTTAGACGTGTGGCATTGCCGTGAGTCCAGGATAACAGTCCAAGTCCTGATCCTTAATGCTGAAGTTTTCCAAATTAAGAGAAAAAAGTATTTTTCTTACCTGTAGACCTTCCCAAGCCTTAAAAATACTTGTGAGGACTGCATGTCAGAAAAGAATCAGGCCTTGAATCTCTGAGGTATGCTAGGACAACTGCATTCTTCATCTGCTGAAACATGTCATTCTAAGGCATCCACTATGGCACAGCCCTTAGCCACACTACAGGATTAAAGGCAAGAAGTGATGCCAGGGATGCTGGCAGAAGATGTCCCAAGGCTGTGTCAGAGAACACAGAAATGGCAGCTTTGTGAGAGTACAGAGGTGATCTTTGACATCTACCATTCTCAGTCTTCAGCCAATACCAGGTTGATGGCAACACATAACAAAAATCCTGGGGATGAGATACAGTGCTGTAGCAAGTGCCACAACTATCAGTTGACATATTGATTTTTGCTAACAAAATACACAACCTACCATGATCCTACAGGCTGTAGCTGCACCAGGGATATAGAGAAAAGAGTAGGCACGGTCATCAAGGTGAAGGATGTGGTCCACTCATTTCTGTGATCTCTACAAGGCCAGACAGAAGGGATGTCTCCTCTACGCAACTTTACATAGCTACAAAGAAGTTAATGAAGCTCAGACATCCTGCATTCTACCCTATCTGCCATCACTGAAGGATACAGAAAGAGCAGAACTGTTTTGTGATGGCTCACAGATTGATGGAGAAAAACACCCTCCCATTAATAGAAGACCTCACCAGGTCAACAATAGAGAGAGTAGAGACGTGCATACTTTCAGTTCCCCTGAAACAGATGGGGTAAGCCAGACAGGCCACTCCTAGCCTCAACACATCACTGTTTTGCTGATGACTTAGCCAGCTATCTTTTACAGTTTCCCATACCTCTCAGCTCCAACCCTTGACCTCATGATATCAAGTCTTGACCATAGATAGTTAAAAGTCAGGAATTGCTAGCTTCTGTTGCTGAGTGACAACTGCATGGTCAATGCCATGAACAGGGCTTACCACCATAGCAGATACAGAGTAGGCTGTCACGCACATCTTTCAGTATTCTCAGTAATTATTCCAGCCTTGAAACACAGAAGCAAACTTTAAGAGCTAATTTTTCTTTATATCTTCCCCATTCACCTTCACCTGACATGGTTAAAAATTCAGAGTATAATAGATCCATACCTATGGTTTTATCCACCATTGTCAGAAAGCTTCATTTTGTGCAGACCTGGAGAGACAAATAAGTGTTACAGTAATAGTAAGAAGGACCCTATAATTCTCAGGTATACTCCTGAGTTGATGATGGTGACACAGACTGAAAGTAGGGAAGTCTCAATCCTAAAGTACTGCATAATCTGCAGAAGGCATTAGTCTTGTCTCTTCCTGGTTTTTCTCTTGTGCTGACCTTGGAAATAGAAAATTGGGCTGCAGAGGCAATTGCTTACACTAATCAACCCCAAACTCATAAAACAAAGGAACACTTCTTCCACCTAGCACTAATGAAACTCATATACAGACATGTCCCAGTAGCAAGCCCTTGCTGCAGCACCAAGCCTCATCACTACAGAAGCTGGACCTATGTCTTGCTTTTAATACCAAAAATGCCCATCAAACTGTACTTAGGTTTCTTACATACAGCAGATTTCTCAGAGCCATGGAATCACGCGGGCTTTTGCAAATCAGCATGGCATAGTGTCTTTTGATTAAAATGTAACACAATCCCTCATTGCTGAAAGAGAGCGTTTTGATAAAGGTCATCTTGATAATTCTGAATGGGAAGTTCTTAGAAAGAGATATTAAAGACGAATTAAACTCTGGTGCTTCTTCTTGAACTTAGTGGGGGGTGAGGATGTTCATCACTTTGCAGATTTCCCCTTATTGTACAGACACGAATGAAGAACAAAAGTGTGCTCGCTAAATGATTGTAAAACTTCATTGTTCCTTACAGAGTTTTAGCATAGTTTTCACAGAGGGGGACTGAGGGGAAGGTTGTTAGGTTTTTGGCTGGAAAACCATATTTCAGAACAATGCTAATCAAACTACTAATGACTATCTCATGAATAAGTGTGGCCAGCATTGTTCTTTGCAAAAAAAAAAAAAAAAAAAGTACCAGCATTGTTCAGAGACACTAAACTAGGATTCCTTTGGCTACAATTGACAGCGGAACGTGTTGGTACATAACACCATCCTGATGGAGAAGGCCTAATGCTCTCGATGTTTATCTGAACATTATTGGTGCCTCCTCACTGGAAACGAAGTTATCAGCAATGCTGCTTTGTGCCAGCCTTCCCTCCTTCCAAGCAAATATGATAGACTGCAAGAACAACACTTCAGTTCCAGCTAAATGAGCCACAGGTCAGCTCTAAGTATAATAACTATAAGCTCTAAGCATAATAATATAATAAGACATTTCTAAACATCCAAAAGATTGTGTTTCATGAATAAGCTGCTTTAAATGCTATTTAAACAAACTTATCCACCACTAATACCAATGTTGACATTGCTCTGGATTTATAATGCATTTTCAAAGGTCATTAATATTGTCATCATCAAATATCCAGCATTTCTTCTCTGAAAGGAGACGATTTTTGTTTTCTAATATTTGATCTGATAGTATCAAAAAGAAACATTTCAAATTTTTTTCTGCAAACACTTTTGACTCTCTGTTCTAATTCAAGACAAAAATAAACTAGATTTTGAAACCTCAAACATCCTACCAGGCAGGAACTCAGTTTTTTAAGCAATCTTCATCTACCATAAAGACAAACTATTTTGAAGATTTCAAGGAAGATTTCTAAATGCAAGTTAGCTTGTGCTAACAGAACAGTTGGTGTTATGGGAAGAGAATACCAAATACAAAACACTCAGGCAATTTTCCATGTGCACCCTTCTCTTCCCTTCAAGATATGGCAAATGCTTCTACCTCTCTCCACTATACTGACACCATAACTTCATTCTGGGGCATATTCAGCCCACCATTATCATAGCTGAGCATCAAAGCAGTTGCTGGGCTCCCCTTTATTTGCTCCAGCTATAAAGGAAGGAAATACTTCTCCTATGGGGAGCCCGCATTTATGTCCCTAATGAACACCCTCTAAGCCACCTGGGAGTGTCCCGGGGATGCTGGAGACAGAAGTGCAGAAGGCCTGGAGTAGGCTGTAACAGTTGCTGTTGTAGCAGGTCTAAGCACAAATGGTGGTATCAGGTTCCTGTAGCCTCACATCGAACTGATCCTTAACACAGACCTATTTATGAAGGTCATATGACTTATTTTCACACCAGTTCTCACTCCCTAATCTAATCTTTCCTCTTTAAGAAGGGTGTTTCCATCTGGAGCCCTCTGACAGGTCACAAGGTAGCAGGGGAACATATTCATTTTAACGCTGAAATTCTACAATAAACCGGGTGCACTGATGAGAGCTATCACTGAGTGGGAGATCCCAGGCCAGTAACTTGGCATAATTACCCTCAGTACTGTGGGCAGCTGCACTCACATCTACCCCCATTCTGATCTCTACCTTGTTTACAACAGGTAATCTTGCTACAATTTGAGAGGAGTGCCAATAACATCTACAGAACAAGACTGGACGTACGAAATATTTACTTAAAAATCATTCTAAAATGTATTAAAAGCGAGATGCACAAAAAGGTGAGAAAATATGAATAGGACATCCTTACAAGACTTCAATAACTACTGAAAAAACTCAGTGCTCTAGGGGATGTAGGGTTAAAATTTGAAAATATAAGTTCTTTCCCTGTGTTCTCAGGTTGTTTTAAAATTAAGTTTAAAAAAAATCTTCCTGATCACTTTGAATAGTTTAAACCAAAACATCATGGACATCCAAGACTCATGGACATTACCAGTTGAAGACTGGATTCATTTTCTGGTGTTTTCCTTGGAACTAGAATGAAGTTGAAAATTAAGTGCTCAACAGGTTTGCTCAGGAAGAGAAAGGTCTGTGGTACTTAAAGCCTAATGCATTAGATGCTCAATAAAGAGTTGTAACTGAGATGCCCACTTGACCACAGACCTTTGGCTCACTCAACAGATACTGGAAAAGGTATTACAGAACTTGCAGACTCTTGCAAAAATTCTATTTTGGAAGGCAAATACCTCAGCCCCACACAAGTTTAGAAAAATAACTAGGCCAGTACAAAAGGATGTTTACTGTATTATATATCCCTTTTAAACGTGAGCCTTATTTCTTTTATTAAAAAAACAGTGTGTATGTGCTTTATCTAGGTTAAGTTATCATTTCATCAACAAACAAGTACCGTACAACCCACCCGCCCAATTTTGGAAGTATCCCAAGTAAAAGAAAATAACAGCAGTAAAGAACATCTCAGCTTTATTATCTGATTTTTCTGAAGTGCATCTTTTATGCAACTCACATGCTTTGCCCGTAGCACCACTGGGAGAAGTTAGGGTGACTACAAGTGTCACAGAATCTATCTCATGCTTGCCTTCACCCACTTGGCAGTCTCACAGGCAATCCAAGGCTTGGCACACCAAGTATACTCACATGAAGTCTAATAAACTCAAAAGGGCGTACTCCAGCCATTTCTGAAGCTGCTATTCTGGTTTACTTTCAGCACAGAAGGTAAGTCAGGTTTTGATAGTATATAACACAGAAATATATGTTATGTTCGATATGAAGCTGTTGTTCATGAAGAAGGAGAGGATGGCCATCCACACACTACTTAGTCATTGATACTGCTAAGCTTTCTTTATTGAGAAAGGTGACACAAGGCAAGAGAACAGGAGAGTGCAGGGCCACTTCAGCTAAAGCAAAAAGATAACACAGAACCCGAAGTAAAGCTCTAATCTAAAATGCATACGTTTGTGTCTAAGGATTATTATGTACATCCTATTGTACGCTATATCAACTGGAATTTTCTTCATTCAGAAGGCTCTTGCTTAGTCACTTGAATATAGCTCTACACGGTATTAATCAGGGAGGAACACGTTCAAGTCAGAGGAACTCCACTAAGGCAATGGAGTTACACCAGTTGAATTGTGGTGTGAAAGAGACATTGCCAATAGAGTCAAGCCTTGTGTTTAAATCAGTCCACCACAGAAAACCTTGCGCATAATAGCCAAGCTTATAGCACATTAAAAATACATTGTGAAAAGAGAAAAAATGCCGTGCTTTATTTTGTAGTTACCAAAACCTCCTTTTTCTCCTTTGCCATATGCAAGTCATTGCTAGAAGGGACTCTTTGCTCTGGCCAAGAAGGCTGGCATGAGGAAAGGGAGGTGCCTGGTCCCTAAACATGAGATACTTTTAATATTACTGATAGACTATTCTTTAAAAAGATCCATCTGTTTCTTATTTGGCATATTCAGAATAGTAGCTTGTTACATTTTTACAAGAATCTGTGTGATCCAAGAAAAGCAAAACCTCATGTAATGAAAGAAAAAGAGAGAATACTTATTAAAGAATCCCATCCATGCTGTACAACTTAAACATCCATCTCCAAAATGGCTTCAGCCTGTTCCATTCGCAGCCGTCGAATTTCTTTGCTTCAGGGGGAAGGGGGCAGAAGGCTACTTATTTCCCTTCAATTTTCCAAAATATGCATAAAAGTACCATCTCCTAAGTCCAGAATAAATCTTCTCTTCTTGCGAGTCAGTATGAAATGCTGCCCTTCATAGATGTATTACAAACAACAGGTTCCTTCAGTCAAAGTCCTAAGCTGCTCCTGCAAGAATTTAAGCTGAAGGCAGGAGCTGAGGTATAATGAAGTCAGGTCAGGACCAATCTATGACAGTAGGTATCTTTGTCTGGATAACAACAGTTGCAAATGTTTTTCTGAGCTGAGTGTGGGAGTACAGAAGATGCGCTGCCAAAGGTGGAAAAGAAGAAAAAAGTCCCAATGTAAAGACTGGCTCTTTCTTCAAGTATTAAGTATATGGTTTCCTAACAACAGAAAGGGCTTGTATTCAGCTTATAGTATATATACATAAGCTTACTCAATTGCCTGAAATAGTCAGGAGCATCAATTTCTTAGTGAATGCAGCCAATATAAAGTTATTTGGAATCCAGCGCTTCTGTTTTATCCTAACAAAGAATTAAACCTAACTATTCACAGTATTTATCAGCACCGCGCCCTCTTCTAGCTGGTACTTAAATCAACATTACAAAACGTTATATGTCTTCCTGATTTATAAAGTCATTTAATTGTATTCTCAATTTTGAGGATGCATATTACCTATTGACAACACCCATGCGTAAGTGTTTATATCATATTTAATATACTATTTAAGTAATGCAATGACAGGATGAGGCTGCAACAACCAAACCTACTTCTGAACCAACAGACAGTGAGAATTCAAGACATAAATATGATCAGAGTAAAAACTCAGTACTACGACTAGACTCCTGAGAGGTCATTTGATTTTTCAGAGGCAGTATTATTTACAGCAAGGTTTCTACGCACTACAATGCCTACAACTCATTTTATGCAGCTGTAGGTTCAGGGCACTGCCGTGAGTCAGCTGTAAGCAGGCAAAGTAGATAATGCAGTTAAATGCCATTACCATTAACCGCCAAATAATTGCCTTTTTTTTTAATTACCATATAATTGTACACAAGAAGCATTGCTCTTCTTTTTATAGAGAAGTACTTATCCCATAGTCATGAAGAAAGATATTAAAACTGATGTCACATAGAAGCTGCTGAAATTTTCCTGAGTCTGCAGATGCTCCAAACTCACAATCAGCAAACTCAAATGATCATCAGGATTCAGAAGCAAGAACTGCCATTGAAACAAATGATTTTAGCAGCAGAACCACAAGCTGATGTTCTTCCTTTTCAGTTTCAAAATGAAAGGGCAGTTAGTCACTTTCACGGTGCTCAAGAGTTACACAAAAACCAAGTCTCCTCTGCCTTCAACTGCAAACTGCTTGTGCCCGACAGAAAGCAGCATGCAGTCCTGCCTCCGGTCACAAGCCTCCACTCCTGCCTTGACTCCAAGCACAAAGGGCAGCACCAGAAGCCCCCGTTGCTCTCTACTCCACTGCCAAAATGTCTCCATTGATCTTCTACAATGCATTGGTGCTGTCAGTCCAAAAATAAAACTGGAGTAATGCTTCAAATTTAGGATTTGAAACAATACAAAATGAACTGGGTAGCAGAAGAGTGCTACTGATTAGCACAGGCAGCAAGGGACGAAACTCAGAGTGCTCTGTTACATGAAGGCCAATACACAAGTAGGGCGTTTAATTTTGGTAATGCATTTGGCTAATGGGATATTCCACTAGCTGCTCTTTGTGCGTTGCCAGTTTGCAATAAGGGTGGAAGGAGGTCTTGGCACAGAAAACAGAAAAGCCCTCTGGTTTCCGAGGTTGGAAGGATAATGGGATTCATCTTTCTAAACTATTACTTGGAAAAAGATGCATGGTGAAGCACCATCCCGCTCTGGGACTACAGAGAAGTGCTGATGCTTTGCAGAGGCCGCTGCTAATTCCTCCAGCTCAGAAGACTGCTCCTGATAATATGCAGGATATACAGACAAACTCAAAAATGCATTTTCCTTCAGCTGTCAAGCAATGAGGACATCTTGATCCCAGAGACAGTGTTAATCAGTCTCCAGATGGACCTTAGACTATTTGTTACAATTTCAAAACTTTGCTTTAAAAAAAAAGAAAAGAAAAGAAAGAGTAAAGAGAGACCTGCCAATGCATATATATCTTAAAGTGTACCCTTAATGCTATCTGAGCTTCAGAATGGGTTGCACTGGAACTTCCTGTGACTGAAAATGCACTGGAAGCCCCACTGAAGTCAGGCTTCCCCCCACAAGGCCTTCACCATTTTTGATTAAAAACTTGTGATATAAGCTATTATGTAAAGATAATATCTGCATTAGGAAATCTCAGCTCTTTCTCAGCTAAGCCTGAAACAAAAGAGTAGAGCTGTTTTCACATCTGAAAAGCTGTAAGCCTGTACTTAATTTCAGAAAGCTGATGATTTAAAATTTCACTTTTGCTCCAGCTGCATTATTGCCATACAGCACGCCAAAGTCATGTACTTCAAGGGAATACACTACAACAAACGTAAGATAAAAGGCAGATTCCAATACCTGCTTTCATCGGAAGTGTGGTTCATTCCCAAGAATGAAGGACAGCACTTCTGCCATAAGGAGCCCTTTCCTTCTGGAGGCCCATGCTGCTTCACAGGAACATATCGTTAGAAAAGGCTGCGTCTGCTGTATCTGGACACAATGAAGGTATTTCTACGCACTGTGGGTAGCAAGGGCTCACCACAAACTCTGTGTCAGGGTGCCATGCAGGATGGCGGCTCCCTGGAGCAGGGGCACTGGTAGCGGTGGAGGGGTCTCCAGAGGTCCGTCAGGGCAGGGCCTCACCAGCCAGGGCCTATCCCACCGCCCCAGCCAGGAGCCTGCGGCTGGAGGGCACTGGGGCAGCTCCAACACTGGACATTGGGCACCTCCCTGGGGACAGGGACAGGCCGAGGCCAGGCCGGGGCTGTGGGCCTGCGGGTGAGCCCGGCTCAGCAGGGCCCAGGGCTGGGCAGGGCAGGGACATGGGGAGCTGGAGACCGTCCCTGCTGCGGCCTCGCTGGGGCAGGGGCTGATGGTCCCGGGGGCTGACATGGGGTCCTGGGCCCTGGGCAGGGTGGGGGAGCCCTGGGGGCCGGGCAGGGACACTGGGGCCTGTTGGTGTCCCCTGGGCCCTGACGCTCTAAAGCTGTACTCATTAACGATGCCTATGGAACTATACCTGAGTAAATTATGCAATTTTATGAATAAAATACATTTAAAATATTACCAAACAGCAGGATTATGAGCTATTAAAGCTTTTAAAGTGCCAGTACTTTGTTCATATGTAAGGTAACGTACATTTACTAGCTGGTAGACATTACACAGTAGTTCTCGGTTGGAGGAGGGAAGGGAAGAGCCTGCTGAGTGCAAGACCTCGTTGGGTCAGAAAGGAAGAAACCCCTTCTCGCTTATTGGATAACTTCCTTATTCAATCCCAATGAACCACCCCCTCTTTTCAGAGCTCTGAACACCTCAACTTGGATTTCTCTTCTCACGCAGGAGAGAAACATAAGGACTTTTACTGGAATAATTTGGCAGTGTTTGTGCAGACCTTACCCAGCCCTTGGTGCTTCCATTCCACCACTGGGGCATCCTCCTCCATCTCCAGCCTGCAGAGGTGGTGGGTCCTCTGGTTACAGGGCAATTTGTGTCTTAGTTTCTTCCTAGCAGAACAGATGGTCCATTCAGCCAAATCATGAAAGGAATTTATTTCTGGGGTAATGCAAATATATACAAATATTGCCATCAAAAGTGAAAAAAATGCAGTGTTTTTTTCCTGGTATAACAGTCTTCTTAAAGCAGGGTTCATTAATAATCCTTCACTAAAGGCATCAGATTTTGTCCCATCAGCATAATCATGGTCTTTAGTTATAGGAAAATATGCCTTCTTGACAGATGTAATGAAAAGAAACACTCAGTGTGCTAATGAAATTAATTTCTAGCATACATGTAACTCATATATACTTGTTTACAAATTGTGAACCAATAATTGACATGAAACTGTATGTGAAATGCAGAAATACAAAACACAGAACTATTACAATCTCAAGTACTTGCGGAGGAAGAAGAACCCAATTAAGACCATCACAACACTCTCGCTGCTGTCTTATTCCACCAGTGGATAAAGATAGTTGCCCAAAATCTATGTCTCGCTCTAATGCATCAGTAAGATAACTAAGGCAATCATACCATAGACTTTTAGAAAGTATTGGAAGTCTGGGTTTAGAGTTGAGAGTGAGAACAGAGCTTTCATAGAGAAGAGAGATGGTCACAACTGACAATTCATCAAATCTGAAATTATTCCCAGAAGAGCTTCCGGTCCTCAAAAAAAATGGAAAAACAGGTTTTGAAATTCTAGAAATGCGCCATTTCAACATTTTAAAAACAAAAGGTCTTGTTTTTGCGGTTAAAAGCATCTTCTGCTGTTGAAACTTAATTTAGTTTATATTAAAAGGTTAAAAAAGAAAAAAAAAGGTCAGCATTAAAATGAAACATGTTTGTTTGTTTCTTAAGTCACTCATATATTCACTGAGCCCCATGCCAGGCCTAAAATTTCAAAATCAACAGAATCCTTGCGGGACAAGAAAACTGTTTTATGTATATCTACATAACAATGGGAACATTAGCAGTTCAAGCTCTTCACAGTTTCCTTGCAGTGTGCCTCAAAAATTACTTTTGAGAACCACCTTGATGAATGGAAACATAGTCTGGACCTCAGCCCTTCAACTTCTTACTCCCCTCCCCCCCTTTTTTTTTTTTATTATTATTATTATACATTTTAGAAGAGAGCTACACAGATAGTCTTTAGGGGACTACAACCGAGGCTTTCCTTCAGCCAAATCAACCCAAAATTGTTCTTGTAGATTCATGAAATCAAGTATTAAACATACACACCTATATTTTACTATGGTCTTTGTATGGCAAATAGATTAGTCACTGTCAATGCTGGAACTGCTATGACAAACTGGGTTGTTGGTTTTTTAAAGGGTAATATATTTGAAAAGCTTAAGAGCGGTCAAAGGCCACTCCTCTTTTTCAGCATCCAGCTTTTCCAATCATCTTTTCTCAAGAGCACAAAACACAGTAGCAAGAGAAAGTTGAACTTATTTGAATCAGCACAAGTTATAAACTTTAAACCAGAAAAGACTGCTTGATAAAGCAATCTAAATGCCTGCATATGACAAGCTATCAAATTTCCTCCAGACCCCTTCATTGTATCTGAGTGGCACACTGGGTTTGGCTAAAGCGTGTCTTGCAGACAGCCCTCCAGCTGAGGGACAGTGGAGATATTTAGTTAGGCACAACATACATATATAGAAGAAGTAAGCCATGAAGGGAGTTTTAGACACTTGCAGAAACAAGTGTAACTAGCCATCGACTACAATCTAAAAACCAAAAATCTGCCTCTGGAATTGTGCATATCCATTCTGGACACAAAATCATCAGCTTTCCCTGAAATAGCTGAAGATTTTCTAGTGTTAGTTAGGACATCCCAACTATACTGACCTAGCTATGCTGCCAAACCCGCCTCTGTGGGTGGAAGACATACTGGCACAGGAGTCATTTTGTCTTATGGTTAAAGAGACGGTTTAACCATACTGAAGGAATACCTTTTGTGACCATTGTGGTGATTGCTGGTAACAGTATATGCTATACTCAAAGCCCTTTGTAGTGTAGGCTACAGGTTTCTTATCGGAGAAACAGCTCAATAGAGTTGCAATGATGATGTTTGAGAGCCATCATGAAATGGCAAGGTCTTTCTTCGGAGCGTGTAGTCACGTAATTCCTTCTTTCTTTATAGCAAGAAAAATACATTTCAACATTGAAGAACTATTTCTTTTCATGTCTAGCTGTTCAGCCAGGTACAGCTTTCCCAAACTTCCAACTGTTTTGCTCGATTTAAGTTTCTGCATTGCCCAATGCCCCAAAACACTGGAAATGTGGGAAAAATAATGGTTTAGCTGTTCTCAACTGGAGAACTGATAGCGGGGGGCAGGGGGGGAACCTTCTTTTAAGGTTCTCTTCTAAGCAGTGAGCTAGATCACCCTACAATGAGAAAACGAAAGTTTAGCTTATAAATGGTCTACAATAATGACAAGTATCTTAGAATTTCCTTCATGGATTGTCTTTTATTTCACTGAGTCTAGCTTACTTATTTTACTTATTTCGGATTTTAATGACTGAAATACATCAGGTAGGAGAGCGGCAGCATGCATGCTTACTTGTTTATACACATTTTCATGAACTGAAGTACTTTGAGCTCTTTGTGGAAGAAGAAGAGTCTCCTTAGACCTCCAAAAGAGATTTCCAATATTGTAAAATTATGCTAGTTATATGACTTGTAGTGACAGAAACATGCAGAAACAGTACTAGAGTCCGTAATATTTTTAAATACTTTGGAATAATCTACCCCAAATCAGGAGATGGATTCAGATTGGTGCTATGGTCATCACTACTTCTGAAGAGTATTTGTAATGGTATTTGAGAAATTATAGACCTAGAGCTCTTAAGGCTAGAAAGGACGACATAGAATATCTCATGTTGCCTTCTCTTTAGTAAAACCATATAATTTCACCCAGCTGTGTCTCCATTGTTTGCTAAAGCATACCATCCACTCTCAGTTTGAAGACTTCAAGAAATGGTAAGCTCACTGTTCCACTTAATAATTGGTTCCAGTGACTGATAACTTCATTGTTAGCAACTGAGGATTGTAACACTAATCTAAGTGGCAACCAAAAAATACTGGGAATAGCTCTACCTGTTTAAAAGATGCTATTTGAGATAATTAATATCCTTCGCGCCAGGTCTGTTCATCATAAAAGCAACAGGGCTTTAAGAATATTTTTTTTCCTTAAGCAGACACTGCTTTTGTGAACTTTTCGCATTTGTTTCTCATTATTGGGGTTTCTAGAAGCTTATAAAATTTGGAGGCAAATCCACATTCTGGTTTCCATCTCCATAGGCCACAATGCTTTCAAACAATGACTGATACTTTCTTCTGTAGCTTTCTGTGATTTCCATGCAGCCTTTTTTCCTGATAGAATGGAAGCCTTCTTCTCACAATGAAATTAGTCCCATATGGACTCATTGCTGAAAATTCATGAGAACTCCTGCACATGCACAAAAAAGGAATAAGAAATGTGAATACTCTTTGGGATGCCACAAAACACATTTCCAGATAAAATAATAGTTTGCATTTTTGCAGACCTTTCCATCTTCAAAGCATTGGACATGCATTCATCATCAGAAAAGATTAGCGATATTAAATGTCATAAACATTATTTTACCAAGGTTCTGCTTCACCATCACTGTCAGATTTAGCTGCTAGAGTTCAAGGGGTGATAAAACTATTATGTATGTATGACAGAGTTAGCCTCTGTAGTGCACCCAGCTTTGACAAGTACATCGCCAGCAGAGTTCTTGGAAATCTCACTCCCTAGAACAGGGTTAGGACATGGAAAGAGTGTGTCGCACAAAGGCTGACTGCTACCATATATTAAGACCAGGTGGTCTTAATGGGTGGGCTACAGCGCTCTTATCTGCCCTCCCTCTGTAAATCTGTACTGACTTTGAAGCTTTACCCTTACAAGTTCTGAGTCCTTTATTAGAAGCTGAGGCTCAGCAGCACAGAGGATTAGCCTTTATTGTCTCGCTCATGGCCAGGCCTGTCTGAAGGCCCTTTTTTCTGTAAGAGGTGCTTATTGATGGCAGAAGTCCTGTGGAGGGTAAATCCCAGAATACATCCATACATGGCAGTGGACCACAGTGCAGAGACTCCTGAGCAAACCTGACAGCTGAGATAGTCCTGCAGCATAGTGCAGCACTAAGCAGAGAAGCTGCTAAGGTCCCAAAAGCAGCTCAGACATGTTTTTATGGCCCTGCACCCAACCAAGTCAGCCCAAGCTCTACTTCAGAGTTACTTTGATACAGCTCTACCAGCTCAGTGCCCACCTCACCATGACTGCAGCACCTCCGTAACAGTGACACATGGCCAGGAACTGCCCACTGTAGTGGATTGTTATAGCAGTCAGCACTTCAGAAACAAACGCACAATAATGCTGAAAAGAAAGAAAGTACTTTCAAGTTTTACGTTTATCATCTGTTACACTGACAGAGAGGAAAGCCTAAGTTTGACTGATTTGATCAACTAAGCAACTCAAGCATCTTCTACCTAATTTTAGGCCACAGAAAATTGCAGCAATGCAGAAGCAGATGATAAATCAAAAGCAGAAAAATAGGAATTAAAGCTCAGTTCAGGCCTTTCATCTTTATTACCCTTCTTTATGTGCATATGGTAGGTGTTCAACACTTTCCAAGTCCTTATGATATTCCCTTGTGCTTCAGGAGCTGTAGGGCTGTAGTTGTCTATAAAAAGGCAACCTAACAGTTTCCTGTGTCCGAGAGTTGAATGTGTTATTTGTTACCAGCTGGTTCATGGATAGATTGAGCCCAAGTCTTGGCTTTAAGTGAGCAGACTTACTTTAAGCCACTCGCTCACGGGGTGAATTTATGTATAGAGAGAATTCTGGCGCAATATTTTATTTCTGACTTATGGCATATGACTCTTTTTTTCTAAACCAATATTAAAACCAGAACCTGTAATACACCAAATACAGACTGCATTTTTTGGAAAGCTGATACCAAACGTAACAGTAAATGAACCCTTCTGAAAGGTTAAAGTTGCTTTCATATAAAACATTTTCTACCAGGAAATGGAAGTGGAATGTTGAACTAAACATTTAACTTGAAAGAACTGTGCACAGGCACCAATGGTTGCATTATCCTTTAAAATAAAAAAAGCAAAAGGTTTTTATGAGCATACATAGCTACAGTTTCATAAAAAGGGTATTATGTTGACAAGGTAAAATGAATCCCAGTAGTTTGGATGCTTCTTTTAACCTTCTAACAGCTCCCTCCCTGTGCACTAACCATTCTAGGGTGAGGTTTTGCAGTATGGCTGAATTCATAGAATCGTTTAGATTGATCGTTTAAGATCATTGAGTCCAACCATTAACCTAACACTGCCAGGTCCACCATTAAACCATGTCCCCAAATGCCACATCTACACATCTTTTAAATACCTCCATGGATGGTGACTCAACCACTTCCCTGGGCAGCCTGTTCCGATGCTTGATAACCCTTTCAGGGAAAAATTTTTTTCTAATATCCAATCTAAACCTCCCTTGGCACAACTTGAGGACATTTCCTCTTGTCCTAAATGTTCAGCTCCCATCCAGGACAGAGTTCAGTTCTATGGAAAGGACATAAAAGAAAGCTGTTGAGGATAGGATCTGCAAAGAAGATTCCCTGTCAGAGCTGATGGCAGGAAACAACACAATATTGCCAAGAGACCATTGAGCACTAGCTAGGAGAGTGCACTGCGGGGGTCTCATCTTCCCCATGAAACAAATCTCACTTCAGCAGCTGTCTGATTTCACTGTCCTAGGGATACTCATTACAGAGTGCCAGCAAGCGATGTCCTCGATTAGGAGTTAAGGCCATTTCTGCTTTGGTCCCACCTTTATTGTACCACCACGAACAAGTTGCATCGTGCCCTATGTATAAGATGGGACAGTGACATTCAGTTTACTGGGTAAAATATTTGAAATTACATCCCATGACAGAGGCTTCTATTTACAGTACTTCTATTATACTTTTTTTTTCCTTCAACTGTTGTAGACAGTTGCTATGTGCAGGAAACTGGTCATCTAACAGTCCTGCCCCCTCCACTTCTCCCTGCATCCTTCCTTCCCTGGCACACAGACCCATTCCTTCCTTTCCACTTTCTCTGGTTTTCACGTGGCTCCTGGGTGAACCCAACTGGATTACTAAACCAAGAAAAAACTATTCAGATTTTTATTTTGCTGAGTTAGTTTTCTACCAGCTGTAGGGGTGATACAGAAGTCAGAACTGGTGCAGAAGAAGCAACGGCTGAGAACAGCATTCCTAGATTTTCTTGGGACACCTCGAACCCTTAAAACACCTATTCGAAATAATGTAATTGCCTCTTACAAATTCACTTACCATTTGAGATTGTGGACCTGTTGCACTAGCTTCTGCAAAAAACTAATAAAAGAAAGTAATTGTACCAAAAGATTTACCAGAGACAACAAAGACAAATGGCAAACAGATGTACCATAGGGTGGTTGCCCATTCGCAGGAAGAGACACTCTTGCATGAAGGCAGAGACCCATGCATCTCTCTACTGGATACAATCTTCTGCTTCAAGAAAAAAAAAAAAAAAAAAAAGAAAGGGGAAAAAAAAAAGGGAAAAAACCCCACCAAAAAAAACCCAACACACCAACTATACACAGTTTCCTTGACTCATGATTTTGATTCCTTCATCATTCAGGGCGGGGTAAAGCCATTCAAATGAGCTTGGCACATTAAGCTACTGATGATTTGCCAGATTCCAGTGTCCTCAAGTGTGACACAGCATTATTATTCAGTGTCCTGTATGTAAAATCAGAAGTGATTTAATCTGGCTCTCTGCCATCCCACTTGCTGACATGTTGACACCATGTAAATAATGCGTAGCTGTGTGACCACACTACTTTCATCCCACATGCTGAGAGAAACAGACAACACCTGCTATTATTATTAGCCACATCTTAGATACCTTGGAAATCTGCAAAATGAACACCAAAATTAATTCAAACATGTTGTGGTCTCCAGCTCCAAACTCTTTCATTAGGACTCAAAGGGAACCTGTGCATCCACTGTGATTAAAAACAGAGATCGCTGATTTACATCTCATATCCTTTAAAAGTCACCCTTCTAAGACTGTTGCTAAATAACTGAGTTTGTTAACTGACGCAAGAATTTCAACCAGCAAGATTTTTCTCTGTACACTGTAAACTGAAAAGGCCACCGTTTTAGAAGAAAGCTCAAAGAGCAACCAAAACCGAGTTCTAGACTGAAAGATTCTAACTACCTAATCAATATCAGACACTGCTCCCTGCTAACGTTAGCCAGTCTACTTCTACTCTTATGCTCACATCAAAATGTAAACCTACCAATGTCATCACGGCATGCTTATTAAACCAAAGTGAAATTGTGGTTTTCACTGGGGAACATTATAAAGCAAAGATAACGCATCTAATATGTCACCTACCTCTTACGTGACCGTCTTTTATCATTTAGATGTCATACAATCTCAGTCATATTGAGAGCAGACAGCAATGTATACTGCATTTCACAGGGCATTTAATGATGTTGAACTCGCATTATCTGTATTATTGGTCCCCAACTACCACTACATACACCCCTTCTTTCCAATCTTGTGACTGTCAAGCAAAGAAAGCGGCTGACTATATTTTTACCTTTCCACGGTGTACAACGGTAGAAAACTTGCTCCTCATCTTCATTTCACTGAGCCTATGCTGCCAGAGCAGGACCATGATGTGCATTCTTCCTGTGAAGACACCCAGGAGTAACTGTTAAGTCAGGAGAGATAACAAAATACAACAAACAATGAAAAATAAAAAAGGAAGTCTTTATAGTTTAGAAGTTGGGATGGCTGTGTTCTTGTGGAGAGCTCACCTCAGTCCTCGCTCTGTGGCCAGCACTAGGGAACTGCACCTATGTAGATATGTACTTCCCTACTGACTTTTGATTCCCAAAGCCTGAAATAAAAGAATATACGGCTCCAAACCACTGAACTGTGCAACTAGACCATAATTTCTCAGGGAAAATCATAAATTCCTTCAGAAACTTTGGAAACCAGCAAACATAAAAAAAGAAAGGGAGGGTTTGGTGGTGTTGGGGTTTTTTTTCAGCTCCTATGAGACAGTCAGAGCACAGAGAGATTTGGTTTATTTCTGCTCAAGGATGAATACATTGGACAATATTCTGTACTTGTCCACATTGTTCAAAAGGATCAGCACTTTGAGTGTCTCAGACTGAGACCAATTCTTTCTGTTTTCTCCATTAAGAAGACCAGGAATCTTGTGGTCTCTTTTCAAAGGAATGTCTTTGTCCAGAATCTTGCCTCAGAGATTTATTTCCACTATGTTATTTAGAACAGAAAAGAACACTGGAATGACTTCCTAATTTCTTTAGTAAATCTGTTTTCAATCTACTTTATTCCAAGCATTTTTATAGACAGTTTCTTACATGATGTTCTACTCCGAAGCTCTGTAATTACACACACACTGGTCAAACTTTCTCTTGAGTGGAACAGGCTTGTAGTAACTCCAGTAAATTGAAAGGAAAAGTTTGGGGAAAAGATTAGGTTGGTTTAGAAGATAACTTACTGCTCAAGATGTGATTTCTGTTCTGACAGTTGCTATGGGTAATGTAGATGACCCTCACACAGAAGTGAGAAAGCCTGTCTTGCGGAGGTTTTGTACAGTTTTTGTTTTGCCTGGGGTTTGGATTTCACAAGGGTAACTAGATTGCCCCTGTCTAGGAAACCCCGGGGGTAAAGCCAGATGGTGTCTGTGTGCAAGCTGGAAAGAGTGAAAACTGGAAAAGGGTAGTGGCTGAAAAGCAGGGAATAAAACCCACTGAACTAGACGAGCGGGTGAAATATAAAAAGTTAACAAGAAGTTATGAAGTGGCATGACAAGGGTAATGAAGTGTGCTCGCCACAGGCAAAAACGTGAGTATTTTGAGAGGAATGTCAAGTGTATTGGACATTTTTTCTGAAGTTCATTCAAAGCTTTTTTCAGTAAGGTTTTCTCTCTCCCTCCTCAATGAAAGTCTTGTGAGACTACTATTAGCTTCAGAAAATTCTTCTAAATTCTTGTTGCCAGATATATACCTGTATATGCAAGAATAAATGAATTATTACAAACAAGTCCAGTGCTAGACAAGTAGCAAGTAAAAACAGCACAACTCGCACATTCTTACTACGAGCTAGCTCAGCAGTCAGCAGCACTGCCTGAATGGTCAACTATAAAAGCTCCCGTTATGTGGCAACCTGATTTGACCATTTCCTCTGCCAAAACGTCCTATTTAAGAGACTTAAAAATGTACAGCTAAGTCTCATATTTTGCGTAGCTGAAAGCGCATCAACACTGACAGAGAAAAATATGGGTAAATGTGAGCTGCTGACAGCAGTAATGAGTCTCTTCAAGAGGAAATGGTGCGCTCTTCCTGTCACTGTGGTTTCTCTCTTGATGGTGGAGGGGGAAGGAACGCGGGAAATAGAGACTCTGCCACATTCAAAGGCAAGATCTTCCGATGGTGGGGCTTTCTTGCACTTTATCTGATGTCCATATTTACAAACTGGAGCACATGTGGTTTCACAGAAACGTTCAGAAGGGAAGATAGAGGCGGGCGATGAGCAGCACATGCGTGACCTGTTTCCTGTGGTGGTTGAGAAGGGTGCGCTGGCTGCCAGGCCAGGCTGCTGGGGCAGCAGTGAGAGCTGTGGCACAGAGTCGGTGACACCGTCAGAGCTGTGGCAAGAAGCCGGGTGTGGGGACACAGAATGCACATGTGTACATGACCCCGATTGGAGTCCCGTGGCAGTTAATTTCCTCGCTTTTAAGTTGCGTCATTTGCAGACCAGTTTCAAGTGACAAAAAAATAGCATTTTTTATACACATAATGATTATTGTCCTGTCCATACAATATTTTGAATATTTTCTGTGATAAAGTGGTAGATTTTTTTTTTATTTTCTACTATCAACATTTTAGTTTTCACGTCTAAAAAGCAGAGGTGTAATCTCTGATTGATTGTTTACAATTCCAGTGTTATACCCTTTCTTATCTGTTCACTTTGGCTAATGTGGCTTGATGATTTCACTCTGTGTTTTCCCTTTTCAATTGTATATATCAGATAGCAGATATTCATACTTCCCTTCCATCATGTGACACATTTTCATAATGCAGAGTGACAACGTGGCAGACTTACTTTTGCAAAGAATTAGCCTTGATCTACTCTACAGCATTTCTTAGAAACTAGCACTAAATTTTACAGTTTAAATTAGAGAATGCAAGGTACGGACAGTACTGTGCTTGCAAATATTAAATTCCATGTGTTACATTTCTGCAGAAAATCAGTACTCACTGAATTAGAGTGAAGATTCATTTGTTATTTAAGGCTAATTCTATTTCTGAAACTGCCTCTTCAAAACCGTATTATCTGCTTCATCTCTGTGTTAGCCTGCTATCTCTCATATGACTGAGGCTTTGGAAGACATTGCTGTGAAAGGATACTACACTTGCAGCAGTGTACTTGAAAGCTAATGAACTGTCATCCATCTTCTCTTTTACAGTACGTGCTGGTATAAACAATGGGGAAATCAGAGGCTTATTGAAGCTGCATTGAAAAGCTACAGAGTTTCATTGAAAATTTGTGAAGGGCACTAGGCTGTAATTCATTGTTCCAGATAAATGTGTATTTAGCTTCCTGTAAAGAGCCCAGGTGCCTTAACTCCACTTTCTTCAGCTCAAGGTGAACGCTTTCAGACTCCTTAAAATTGCCATAGGCAACTACTGGAATGCTAAAGGCCTAGATACCCTTAAAAATCCGAACCTCAGTTCATGTTGACCAGTAGTCTCAGCCTGCCAGCTCAATTCAGTCTTGAACACTGTACTGTATGAGTGCTACCTACCTACCCACTAGAACTAGGTCATCACCACCCACCTGAACAGTAATTCAGAAGTAATGAACGAGAAATATCCCTCTTGGTCTGTATTTGAAGTCATGACATAGAGGTAAAAAGCTAACCATGCTGTTATAACCACCCTTACCATCCTTCGTACCTCTAATTGAGCTTGCAAAGAATAAATATCTTCCTGACAGTCTTTCCTCAGGCTTGGTATGACTGATCTCACAATGCCCAGAAAATTGCTATGAAAAGATGTTGCAAACCAATTTTTCATTCTAAGAGCTATTTTTTTATTCTAAATGGATTTTTTTTTATTTCAAGAAAAGGCAACAACAGTCTAAGCTACGATCAATGTGTCTGAAACTACATCAAAGCCTACACACTCCAGTTACAATAAATATTTTTTTTAAAAAAAAGTTACTAACAAGAATTTTTTTAAAAGATAGAAGAATTTGTACTTTTAAGATTATATCAGTGAAAGATCTAGCAAGCCAAAGTGCTTTCCTTTTCCATTCCAACTAAATCATACACTATTTGGGGTAGAAATTTGGCAGGGAACTCTGTTGGATTATCCCTACATTGTGGCTGGACTGATTTCTTTATCCTTTTTTGATAGATGGACATCTAGCTGAGCCCTGAATATCTTCAGTGGTGCTGATTCCAAAACTTCATTTGGCAGCTGGTTTCCTTGTCTATGAGTCCTTATGTTTATAAACTTTTCCCTGATATATAATCCTAATTTTCCCCTCAAAATGCTTGGGACCATTTTTTTCTTTCTTTGTTAACTAATGAGAGTAATCAAATATCATCTCTTTTGCTTTTCTGTTCTATTGTGGACAATAAGAGAGGTCACTTTAAGTTTCCTGGAATTAACGTGATTAATTCTCTCTACATCATACCATGGGTCTTATTTTGCAAGCCTACCATCGCTCTTCTTACATAGCTCAAGATTTAGCCAACTTTTTTTAAACAAAATATCTAAAACCAGTTACAGTACTTCAGCATATGACCATAAATGACCATAAATAAGACTGGAGTTTTTTCCCATCTCATTATGTATATTTCCATGGACCTTTCATCAGGCTACAAAATGTGAGAGTTTGTAGAGCTGAAAAGTATCAGTGCCACAAAAAGAATGATGCTGATCATTGAGTCAACAGTTGTAGAGACTAATTCTAATCAGCAAAGAAATGAAACAGTAGATCAGTATCAGTGTTAATCCCACTGAATTGGGAGGCTGGTGTTTCTGTAGCCACTGCAAGACAGTTAAGTAGGGTCAGGGAAGGAGAGATTTATTTTAGAGGGAGTAAAGACAATGTGAGAAAAGGAGCAGTGGACTGCGAATTAGCACTTTGAAAAGTTGCTGAAAAGGAGACTCTTTTAGGAGTTGAAGAAGGGCCTAAAACTGTCTAAAGAGTTTTGGGGAGCTGTTTGTACATTAGGAAGTTACAGAAGATTATGTTGGCCGTGCAGTGCCAAGCTACATCACTCAACAAGAGTTTATGGCTGAGGAACCTGGGAGGAAGGAGGCTGAACTGCATCCTGAATGCAGAGAAAAGTGAAATAAGCAGAGTCCTATCTTTCTTCCAAACAATTCCCACCTGCTAGCTGTTTCTTCATTGGTATGTGGAGAGTTTTGTGCATTCCCTCCCAAGGTGCCCAGGCATGCTCCTCGGCGCAGTATAGCACATCTTTTCTGGATAAATTCCATAAGTGCATTAGAACACAGAAGTTCTTTGGTGGACCTAGCCCTGGGTTGGATTTTCACAAAATCATCATTAAAACAAAAGCAGTAAGTATCTGGTAGCTTCTGGCAATTCCACTAAACACCTATTTGCCCTTAGTGTCTTTGAATAACTGATTGCAAGTGCCCCAATTGGTCATGGCAGCTTCATGGATCAGACAACAGGATGTGTGAACACACACGGAAAGATGGATCACGATGGTATGACTCTGGGAGTCTCTTCTATTAACAGGATGAGCATTTGGTTCAGACTGTGTTTGCTCAAGCTTCCGGACATTCTCATCAAACATGCTTACATGACTAACGGGAGCTTTACCAGAGCGTCTCCCATGCAGTCATTAATCTAATTTGCCAAGACATTCTCACACTACTAACCTGGCATGCATCTTTCTAGTTACCATGTAATCATTTACATTTTCGTCAGCAGCTACACGGTACCAAACGTGCCAAGACCATTCAAATATTTTTGACCACTTCTCTAGTTCAGTTCCAACCATGAAAATTAACTCAGCCAATTCCAAATATAAAAGAACTGCTTCATCTGGGCATTAATTGCTTGTGATGACAATTAAATAAGTTGTTTTAGAGTAGGAATGTTATGGCCACTGAATGGAAAACTCACAATAGCCTCAGAGGTGACCTTGTTTGCCAGGTAGCTTTTAGCTACTATATCATTCCTCTGAGCTGTGAGCCCTTTAACCCTTGCATGCGCATCTGGGTCAGTGTGTTCAAGGAGCACTTATTTATGCATCTCACTGACCCCTATTATCAAGCTGAGGATTACCAAATTCTTCTTTTCACTATAGGACTGTCGCTTTTAGGACGTGGGAAATGTGGTTCCTTTTTTAAACAAAGGAAGTCTGAGTAATTCTGTAAAGCCACAAAGACCGAACTCTGCATACACATTTATTCCAACACCTTACATCATTTCAGCTTTTGAAGTTCTGATGTCCAAAATAGCATTATTAAAATCATAGAGCTTTTAAGAAACCAAGTCCATCTGAGGGAATTGTTTTCCTGGCACTGAGGTCAAAATTCCCTAAATCAGAATGCTGCACTTGAAAGTTTTCTTGAGACTATAAGAATTTGTTGTGCCTCCATCTATCTGCTCAATAATTTGCTGCTAAGCATTACTACTGTATACAAACCATTCCAGCTTGAAGAGCCACTAGATTCAGTCAAGACTGAGAAAAGTTCTGCCTTCCTGGAATTCCTATTTTTGCATTTAGGTTTGCATCTTCCACCACCTTGCTGTAGGACGCCACATACCTAGTTCGCTATCTGGAGCCTGCAACTGCAGTCTTTGATAGAAGTAGACACACAGGCCTGCTCTCTGGTGGAACTGTTCTCATTGATATGCAGTCTAGAGGTATGCTACTTTGAAATAATTGCTGCATAAAATGTTTGCATGGCCATTAGGACCATTAGCAAGGCAGCAGAAGACCTCAGGCTCTTGGGCTGCTGCTGATGCATGTTATCATTCAGGTACTATCTGCTTCAGCTAGTACCAAAGCATTTGAAGCACACACCAGAGCAGGCTCACTGGAGTTCAACGAAAACAAAAGTTGAGCACAGTGACCTTGAGGAAGCAACTGGGGACTATCTGCACAGCTGTGGCCAACCTTCTCATCTGTGGCCATATGAACTACCCACCTGAGCCTTCTTCCAAAGCAGCAAGGTACCTACTACACACCTTCGGAAGCCAACAGATATATGGAACATCAAGGATCAATCAGCAGGAGGAGTTAATCAGCTCACCACCAGTCCATAGACAGATATGTAGATGCTGAACCTGTCCCCTGTCCTGGGACAACGTGGTAGTAATCGATTTCAGCAGCAGACACAAGCTCTAGTACACCATGCTCTTCCTTGCTTACTGACAAGGACACCTTGCTGGGAGGCTTACAGTGCTCTTGAGCTGGGATAGAAAATCCTGAGTCACTTACAGCCTACGGTCTGGTATCTGAACAGCACTTGCTCCTACTTCCATATCATATTTAAGGGCAGTGAGGGCTTTAAAGCATGAATCCCTTATTAATCAAAGGGAATACTGTCAGTGCATTTTGAGATTCAGGGACACTGGACCGTGCCACCTCCAGGACAAACCAGTTAAATATGGTGACATTTCAGGCAGGAGCTGCTTTTTGATATGCCTTTGAGGATGAGGGAAGGTATGATTTTAAGCGGATGAAAGGAGAATAATTGGTCCAACTAAATTAGTCACCTGAATCCTTCCTAGTACAGCTCAGGAGAATCGAGTTCTAATCTGAATGAAATGTCAGGGAGACTAGAAACCTTGTTAATATGAATACCTACATAAAGTCACTAATTTAAATTAAAGCAATTGCTGGCAACAATACTTTAAATTTACAAAGCTCTTTGTAGCTGGGGTTTTCACAGAACTTAGTCTAAACCTAATTCTGACCATTAAGTCTATGGTAAAACTTCCACCGACAACTGCAGAAGCAGGCTGAGACTTCACAGAAACTTTTTTAAAGAATTTTTAAACTTTCACCTCACTGCTTTAAAGCATTTTGCAAGCACATACACCTCAGAGGTTCTGTATAGCTGGTGGGTAAGCTAAAACATATGAGGAAGAAATAATTTGTTCTAAGCCACAAAAGAAATCTGTGTCAGAGCTAGAAATTGGACTCAGAACCGTTGATACCCTATTCTTCTCTGTAGCATGGGAAAGTCTTCTCATTGAGCTTTCAAGTCTACAGGGCAGAAATGATACTATCAGTAAGTTAAAGCTGTTTGAGTTGTTTATGATGAAAAGTGGCCATGACAATACTTGTAGCTCTACAGTTTTCATTTCCTTATTACAAAATGGAAGATAATTCTTATTTTAAACCATCCAGTCTAGCTTAGAGTTTAAGCGCTCAATGCACTTTAAGTAGAGACCATAGGAACTGTAAAAAACCTAAAGTGTTTCATCAGATCCTTTCAGCTGTAATGGTCAAATATTTAAGGAAAAAAAAAAATTAATATCAATAGGCATGACAGAAGCATGCAGAATACATTTCAAACTTCCTTACTATTTTATATTACAGAAATCAGGAAGACTAATAGATTCTTCTCCCTGAAATGCTTAACACTGTCTCTGAAAAACGCAAATCATGTATATACACAGCTGATTTTCAGCCTGTGACCTCTTATAAATGACAGTTCTTCTTGAAAATGAAGAAACAGTGTATAAAATAGCAATTTTTTAAACAATAATAATAATTAAAAAAAAAA
>VYZM01001521.1:35680-123972 GCA_013398915.1 Dromas ardeola
CAGAAGAGAACCAGAAATTAGACAGTGACAAAACAGCATTGAGACAGATTTCAGGAAATATATTTTCTTTTCCAGTTTTATATTCCAAGATATTTTTAAATCACAGATATTGAAAACAGATTCCCATACAATTCTTAATCAGTTACAGTAGCCACTGGGGTTAGTGGTTCCTAACATGTGGCAAAAAATATAATATTTCTAACTCAAGCCATGTCATGCTGGTATTTTACCAGCATTCCTTATGCTATTGTTACAATTCCACCAGTTTCACAGCATTTGATTCTTTCCGAATGTAAGAACATAGAATCTCCCTTTATGATTATACTGCTCGCTGTTAATATCAGAATAACCATGGTTCTTTTCATCCCACTGTCTCAAGATACTTTGATCCTCACCCCTGATTTTGTAGATGGAGGAACTGCAACTCAGAATCATGAGGTGATTCTCTGAAGTCAGCCAGCGGTAAGCTTGCTGTAGGGCCTCGAATGTAAAAAATCAGCAAAAAAGCAGCACTTCCCAAACTTTATAGAGCCTATCTGGTCTGACACACAAGAGACTTACACTTCTAATCGCCTCCTTCTAATTTGCATGGCAGCAATGCTGCTCTCTTGCATCTCCAGGGCAGCATTGCTTCCTCCCCCTGAAGCTGGGATCCCAACGCAACAGACTCAGCTAGTACACAGCTCTGTAATCCCCTTAGAGGAGATCCCTGAACAGGGGTGACTGTCCCCCAGAGAGGACAGGGAGAGGGATGCTCCACTGGAAAGCTGACGCCCCGGTTCTTCTGTTGCCACTTGAGCCTGTGCCCCTGGAGAGAAAGGGGCACAGAGAGGCACAACCTGATGGAGGTGCTCCCACAAACCAAGCCATGACCCACCGTCTGACACGTGGCACATGCCAGTCCTTACCCCTGTGATCAGATTCAGACATTAGGAAACCACATGCATTGGGGCAGCACATTAAGTCTTATAAAAAAAAAAAAAAAACTATAAAAAGTATTACTCATCTGGGAGACACTCACAATTATTTAGTGAAACTTACTGTTTATACAAAACACATTGAAATAAATCACGTTAACAAAACCTACCTGATTTCATAAGGACCTTGTATCCAATATTTAATATTTTAAAACCGATTAAATGCTTAATTTAACAATGGAGTAACTAGAAAATTCTGAGGAAAAAAGCTATAAAAAGAGACTTGAACTATCCATTGGATGGTGACAGAAAGAGATTCTGAGAGAGATCTTGAAAAGCTTGCTGCAAAGCTATATTGAAGTTTTTAAGAGAAACCATTCCTAGTTAGCTATTATAAAACAAAGCAGAGTTACATATAAAAGTTCAAAACAAGAATCACTATCTTCTATTTCAGAAGAAATCCTGAAGAGGTGTCATTTACAAGACTGGATGGGCTTTCTGTTCTCCATCAACAGTCTAAGAGCACAAAATCACACATTTCCCCAAAAATTCAGCTTGGGGATGACCAAGCATGATTATAAAACTGGACAGAAAAGATGGTGATGGGTGAAAGACATGAAATCTGGAAAAGCTGGATAATTATGTTTCAAAATTGACATACTATTTTTACACATACAAAAAAAAAAAAAACAACCTTGAGTTTTTAATTTAATTTCAAGTTGACCTGAATCTGTTTGGGTTTTTTTCAACAATATCACTTTTCCCTGCGGTTAGAGGCAAGAAAAAAGAAAATACCACCTAAGCAACAGTAGGGAAAGGCTCATTCCAGGACACACAGGGATGGTTATCTGCCTCCTGCATAAAATACAATACAACAGTGGCTAGCAACATACTGCTGACTTATCTGATGCAAATACTGCAGGCAAGTTAAATGTTATGAAATAACCTTCTTCCCTATTAATGCACTTGCAATGCAAATTTCACTTTTCTAAATCCAGAATCAGAGTTCCTGGAGAGCATGGTATGTACCTGGATTGAAAGTGGTCAGTTTTATTTATATTAAAAATATAATTTAAAAGTGAAAAGCTAGATTTAAAATTAAACATTTGATTAACATGACCTGATATTTGGCAAACTTTACTACCACGCTCACAAATACAGTTAGAAGAATTTGGCCTCTCTTTTTCATGTATCATCTAGGCAATTTACAGAAATGAAAATAACCCTAAACTAGCAGCGCCGATTGCCCTTCCAAAAACACTGATGTCCAGGCTCAGTGCATTTGTTTTCTTGCAAGGACGTCAGCAGTATATTTAGCACCAGGGTGGAAATGGGGGAGGTTAGACTAAAAGACTCGTATTACATATTGCAGGTCTCATATTCCCACTCTTGTGTTGCTCCTGGGTTTATGGCCTGCACATTTCTTGGTTTCTTTTGAAGCATTTTGACAGACAATTGCTCCTCTGCCTAAAACTCAATAACAGCTTTAGTATAATATCCTAGATGCGCAGAGGAAGCCTTCCCTATAAAGTGATATTATTTTTCCAAAAGGAAGTAGTTGTGGGGTTTTTTGTTCGTTTGTTTTATTTTGAAGTCACAACAAGTAGATGAAGCAGCAAATGAAAGGGGAATTAACTGTATATACAACAAATGTGATCATTTCTGCTGCATATATTCAACTTAATTGTAATAGAGTTAGTTTGTATGACAGCAGGTGAGGCCTTAGACACATACAGAGTTAAATATAGAGACGCTGTTGAGATACTAAAAGCTGAGATATTGCTGCTGACTACAGAGAGCGAATTACAATTAAGTACACATCTTTCTGGGAAGTTTGCCAAGGAAAAACCAGGGAGAGGCAGTCATCACTGCTGCCTTGCCTGCGCTAGGGAAAAATGGAGCTCTAGTTGCTATAAACTCTTACCAACAGAGCAATTGCACTCAGAGTACAAAGCAAATCAGTGCTAAAGAGACAACTCAGGAAACCAGCTCCAAGAATGAGTTCAAAGCACAAAAGTAGAAATGCTTCAGCACTGTCTGCGTTATCAGCTTGGCACTGGGGCAACTGCACTATTGCTGGTTGTTGCTGTAGCACGGTGTTATTTTTTGCACAAAACCAGCTTCGCAGACTAGAGACAGAAAAGCGGGGAAAAAGCCTTCAGATGTAGAGTTACAGCAGGAGAAACCAGGGAGACTGTAGAAGCAAAAAAGGTTTGAGTAGCACTTTTGCCTTTGATAAAAAGGAACAGAGAAGAACTGGAACTGTGGAGGTACAGCGATAACAGCAGGACACAATCAAGAATATTCATATGGAACTGAATTTCTTCAGCAGGCAAAGGAGAGGGAAAGGTAACAACACTGGCCACGGTGTAGCCCATAATGAGAAAAAGATTAAAAGGATTCCATCCTACCACTCCCTCCCTGTATTGGACTCAAAAGTGAGATTTATTCTACTAGGGGACACAAATCGAGAGTAAGGACAATGGTAAATGCTTATGGGAGCACGAAGACGTCACGTCCTACATTATTTCAGTACTACTTTGCTTCCTTACAGAGAAACTGTCTGATCCAGCAAAAAACAGACCGTTACGAATTTTCAGTGAAGTTAAGATAGGTTTAGAAGTTTTGTACCAGTCATTGCTGGTAATACATGGTACTAATACTTCTGTCCTTGAGATTCAGAGAAGTGGCTGTCACCTGCAGTCTGACCATGGTCAGCAGCGTTGATGTACTTCTGCCATTCTAACTGTGGTGGCATCTAAACAGAAGGGGACTCTTCAGCACCAATCTCTCTTGAACCCTGGTAAGCAACTTATCTCTGCAAATGCTTTTCTGGTTGGCTAGTTTTGTTCTAGATCCAAAGTTAGCTCCAATTCTGCTTCTCTACCATCCTGGTTGTTACCAGATCTCTCTTCTGTAATTTGTCGTTATCTTTTCAATGTGCAAAGTTATTGTTTACTAAACGTCATAAATTAGACTCCCCTCTACCCAATACTTAAGTATATCTTTATGTCTACCACTGGATCAAAGAGCCTTTAGTTTCTTTTCTGTGTGAGAAAAATCCCTTTTGGAGCGAAAAGAAAATACTGTGAGTTTCATCTTGCATGATTTCCTGAGATCCTCAGTAAGCAAAGAGCATTTGTACTACTGTCTCTCACCATCTCTCAGCCTCTCACAGGGCTGGGCATCTAGGCTGTACCCAACCATAGCTAATATGAAAAAATTTCACAAGGAACAAAACAATACAGATGCAAAAGCCCAATTTCAAGCATCATATTTCTATATAAGTTAGTAATTCTCTCCTTTGTCATTTTGGAGGTGATGAGTTGGACCTATGATTCTTCTCTTTCAGCCTCTACAAAAATGCCGGTGGTGGCACTTCACAGGGGTCTGTGGTGCAAAGAAAGCAATGTCACAGTCATGTTAGAGAAACCAAACTCACTCATTCATTAGTCCAAGGTCTCCTTTTAACTCAAATAATGTTTGATAATGAAAAAAAATTTGGGACCCAGAATTTACTTAACAACAAAAAACAGTATTTCCATGTGGTTTCTATAAACTCTCAATCCAGGAACAACATTCAAGGGTTTAATTCCACAAAAGGCAACATCACCAGCCTCTCACTCTTGATGACCTGTATTAACACTGAGTCTCAAATCACCTGCAAAAACAATACCACAGTGAAAAAGTAATCAGTCCTGACCTTTGTGCACATTTGTCTGCAGGGTATTGTCACAGAGTTCAGAAATTTGAACCATCTCATAAAATAAAAAAGGCATTAAAACCATTTGGAAGCACCTGAAGTGCACGAGGAAGCGTGTTCTTCGCTGATCTCTGGCAGTAACCTTTTCCGTGAGTCCTTTGCCAGCCTGACCATGCACAAGGCTGCAGGACTGAAGCAGAAACTGATTAAAATATGCATGGGCACGTGTGTGTGCGCACATTTATATGTATACACACACATTTCTAAGTATATGCTAAGGAAAGAAAGGATGCAGGGAGGACTTTAAAAAGCCTTTATGCTGGGCAAGCTTAAGGAAGCCAGGGACAACTGCTCTCGCTAAACTGATCTGTGATAAAGAAAAAAGGAAATGGTCCCCTTTGATGAAGGAGTTTAGAATAGGTACAGCTGCATTATGCAGGAACAGGAACTTGATAATAAAAACACTCTGATGTGGCATTTACCCCAAAACATCAGTGAGTAAAAATAAATACATATCCACAGAGCTTAGGCTATACTGGTGCAGCTTAAATCACTTCAGAGCACCACGAGAAGATCGGGGACTTGCTGGAAATTAGGCTTCTAGAGAGTACTTAGGGTTGCTGCAACCAATTACTGGATGTTTGTGTCTTTTAGGCAGTCCCATAAAATGCAAGTGGGAGGCAGCATCTGAGGGCAACAAAGTTCTGAATTAGGAACTACTTATTTAAAGAAAATTAGTGCCCTCAGACAGGGCCTATATCACACACATTCTTTGTTGGGTTCATCTCTTTTGCTTATTGAGGCTGTTTGCATGGATTGCTACTGTCCTAAAGTCGCACAAATTGAAGTCCTCTTGTTCTTACTCATTTGGGCTACTTTCTTCCAGTCCAGTACAGCTGTCAGTCAGGGTGCAATCTCTTTGAGAGCAACAAATGAGCCAGATGCATAGTTCAATGGCCAGACACTTCAAGTCATAACAAGCTAGTGAAGCGAGCTAATTTTGCTTGCAAAAGAATTAGCCTTTATTAGCCACTAATACCACTTTTTGCCCTGCATAGCCCTTTAACCAGCTGCAGCTCCATTGACATCACATTTTGGAAAGATTACTAGTGGCACGTCTGGTTACAGAAAGCTTAGAGGGCTTTCTAGAGCAGCTACCACTTACTAGGACAGCAGAGGAATGAACTTAAATTACCACACTGTAGGCATTCATATGGGATAAATCTTGTTATTTGGACCACAAATTCTGCAAGGCATTTTTGCCTGATCTAATTTTTATCACATGTTTATCACATGTATAGATACATAGTATAAGGCATGCATATTAGTAACTTAATGAATTGAGGCCAGAGCTGATAGAGAACATGTACAGAGTTGCATATATACATATATCTATTTTATATATGTGTATATAGTCATATATATATTTGTGTTTATGTGATCGTTTAGTCCTGGTTTTGGAGACAGTGATGGACTCATTGGTACTTTGTATTTTTCTGTCTTCTCCGTTTCTGTAGAATTGGGGAGAGCTAATAGCCTAACTGCACTCATAGACTCTAACTTCAGATATATTTTATATGAATCACTATGGTTTACAAAGCCTGGCTAAACCCAGTGGAGTTACGTTTTTTCCAATGGAAGTGTCAGACTGCAGTGATACCTTACAACTTTGCGATACTGCTGTAGATGAAAAATCACAAATTAACCTGCTGATCTAGATGATTAGACAAAAGATCAAATCTATTTTAATCAGCTATGGGACTTCCTACACAGAAAAACAGTAGAAGCTCTTAAGATTCTAACAAGCTGAATACAGCCAAACTCACTCGATTTCGTTTCAAAGGGTTCAAAGTCCGAGTAAAGAGCAAAATTATTTTTTACTCTGAATAATGTTTAAAGAAACAAAGTACAAGAAAGCTTCATGGGTTGCAATGCTGAGAGAGAGAAGAGAAAAAAAATCTCAAAAAAAAAATAGTATATTAAACAAACCCCTTGCAAGTTTTCATTAATCGTAGTCTAGCTTTGAAGAAGAGGGAGAAAGGCCAAGTATCATAGGTTCTCAGTCAAGCTATTTAGGTGGGGAACCCAAAACAGTTGATTTTGTAGTAACTATCATCATAAAAAAGACCCGTGAAGGCAACTGATGCCTAAAAGTAGTAAAAAAGGCCAGTAAAGGAAAGGCAGGGAGATAACCTCACTTTCAGAGTTGTCTACCTCAGAAAAATCAGGGTGTGGGTCCCCGCACACTGGGAACATACCTCAGTCACTGGAAGTTGTAGTCCTGCTGTTTCAAGAAGCACGGCATCACCATGCCTCTCCTATATCAGCAAGAAATCCCCCAACAGATGGGCTACAGTTTCAGCCTCTTGTGACATCTTTTATATTTTTTTTTCTAATCTAATAAATAAAGAGTAGGTCCTGAAAGGATATGCTTCATCTGGAATATAACAGTAATAAGGTACAGCAGCAATTAACATGTTCTGATATAGCTAGGATGCTCAACACACTTTAAACCCAAACTGAGTAAAAAGAACAAAGGAGGTTTTAAATATTTCCTTTAATGCAAGTGATATTTTCTGTAGATCAGATGCATGGCTATCAGCATTTCTAACATCAGCTTTTCATCATTTAGAAAACTGCAGGGAAGGCCTCCCTGGGACCAAACTGGAAATTCTGATGGACATATTTCAGTGTGGAGCAGCTGAAAAATGGACTGAAACCATGATTTAGCATTCATGGGTAGGATATATGAAAGAAAGGAAGCCCTTTCTCACCAAAAGCATACCTGAGAAGGAGGAGCCAATCCGACCAGACTTCAGGCTGTGCCAATAGAAATAATAAATATATACCCCTTTGGACAGGATGAGGAGTGGTTTTCTCCCTCCTTCTGTCACATGCCAGCATAGCTTTGATAAGAAAACCATGGGTATACACCTTATCAGTGGTTGGAACAAAAAGCATTTGTCTTCGCCTTTCCTTCTGATCATGTTCTACAAAGTCTACCATAACGGATTCACAACTTGGAAGTTATTAATTAATGCAGTTGCAGTCACCCCCTTTTTATCACTAGGCTGGACAAGTTCCTACACAGTATATAAAAGAGTAGCCCCTTAAACATTTCTCTTGCATGGTATGGGAAAAGTAAAGAATCCAGCAAACAAAATCCCAAACATTTCATGGGAATGCAATTCCTCTCCCATCTTAGCAACACGAATTCTCCTCAGCATTGCCACAAGCAATATCTACCTTCGCGTTTTTACCTCACTTATAACCACAGAAACACCAACTTGAATGCAGGACTGGTTTTCTAACTAGCTAACTGCTTGTACCACCCGAAGCAAATCTGAACAACATGGCAGCTTGTCTGTCCCCACACTTCCTCTGCTGCTCCCGTTACTGGCACTACCTAGAGAGGACAATAAGGATGGAGAAAAAACGTTGTGCAGGAAAAGCTGCAAGGAAATACCTACCTTGCCAATTCCCCTTGCAAACAAACAGTAGCTGTTAAAGGGTACACCTGCTTCGTACAGCATACAGAAAGAAACCACAATATCTCAGAAAGGACATCTGCTGCAGAGTAGCAGGAGCAGAGATTCCCATCAACTCCAGTGAAGCTGGCTGAGGTCACTGGTGAAAAAGAAAAACATCCTCCTTAGGAAAAGCAAAACAACAAACAAACCTGATAAGATGGTTAAAACTAAGGTGAAAACAAACACCACTTCCTATCAGTGCAACACACCTACAACAGAGGGAAGCTGTAGCAAAGCAGGGAACCCACACTGATACCATACTCACAGCAAAGACCGGCCCTGAGAATATGTTTGCCATATACCACGGTCAAAATAAGTGTTATCTGCACTGTGTGATGCTGCCAGGGATACTGACACTCTCAGCAAGTTTCCGGATTTGATGCATCAGGCATTGAGTTGCCATTGACCCACATGGAAAGGACAAACCTGAAAGGAGGGATTACAATTGGCACAGGCAACTTGGATTAAATCTGTATGATGGTAAAAATCAGGCTCAGATTTTTGCTTATATTTCCTCTCGCTTGCCCCCCAGAGCTCTCGTGATTAAAGAGTGGAGAACAATGTCAGATCTCACACAGAGCCAGTGTGGCATGAGACAGGGAGTCTGCACTGAAGCGATTTTATGGATATATGCTTTCAAATGAAATCAAAACTTCCCTAGCACTGCAGCCCTTCTGATCCCAAGGCTTTCCCGACTTCTGGGGGTTATTGACAATTACCTAAGGACTTATTTTAAGGAATAACTGGGAAATTGCAATAGTCTGCATCTGTCATAAATAACCAGTCCCGGCCTAATGTTGGACACTGTGCTGCTGGGCACCCAGACAGTCTGGGAGCACAGAGGTCCTGCAGCTGGGGCTGGAGCAATGAGGGGGATTTTGCAGTCCCCGTTATCTCCTGTGCAGTCAGCTCCTGGCCACAGAAAACAGGCAGTTGTGCTTAAACTGGGGATTTAATCTGGGGGAATTGCAGTTACATGAAATCTCCATAGAGAGGGATCTTCCCTTATCACCTCCCCCAGGAAACGGGTGTTCAAAGAGTTATTTGTCCCAGATCACACTAGCAGACCAGCTTGGCTATCACTTACGAGGATGTTTGGGGGACTTATCAGATTATAAAATACTGAAGCGTGATGATTATTCAGCAAGTGCCCTCTCCAGTCACCACAACATCATTTGTGGCTTACCAGCCAGAAACTTCGAGTCATGAAAACAGGGGCTGTTGACTAGTGAGCCACAGGGGCTCATCTCCAGCCCACCAAACTATCTACCACAGTGGAGCTGGAGCGCAACACTGGTGGCACCTTAACTTTCAGTGAGCCATACCAGTCAGAAGCTGTGCTATCGCGTTCATCATGTATTATCTTGATACTTACGCAATGCAGGCTCTTTCATAAATTGTTCAGTAAGGGGGTTTGGCAATGGTTTCATGTTACAAGGCTTCTTTTTATATCTCCTGCTGCCTCTTTCAGGCCCTATCCACCCGTTCCTTGCAACTATTAATAAAGTATGCCTTCCTCCAGCTGTGAGAGCAGGCTTTGCAGCCTGTTCTTAAGCTATTGTTGCGCTTCTAACAATTAAGACTTCACAGCTTAGACTTTGTTATTTTCTTTTCTTGAATCCAAAGTGCATTTTTAAAGGAGCTATGTCAGCTGGCATCTAGTCCTATAAATAGGCATTCAAAAAACTAAAACCTATAGAAAGTCTTCCAGGACTACTCCTCTGTATTAGCAAGAAAGAATTTGAGGGAAAAGTTAACTCTAAGCCAACTATCCTGACAGCACTCATGCTCACTCATGCTGTCCTTTTAAAAAGCTTGTCCTCTTGCTAATCCTGCATTGGCTAAATTCCCCCACACAATGGACGGAAAGATGGAATACATAGATTATATATGCTTTATAATATATATTCTATAGCTACTACATATATTCCCCATACGGTACAGTCAGCACTGATCTCACCACCATCTTTACAGAAGACCACATCTAAATCGTAGATAAGGCCCTAGAGCAATCAGGAGGTTACGGAAGAGAAGTGCAGAGTCAGGGTGTGGTCACAGCACTCAGCTTTCCTGTCTTTAGCCTGGACCACAGCAGGGTATGCGTTCCAGGTTCCAGCACAGCAGTACCCAAATCTGCTTGCCTCAGTTCAGCAAGCCAAAGCCCAGACGCTGAAATGATGAAGAGTGAATAAGGATTTTGATTGCATCCTTTTTTAATTCTTTCATTTTTCCGTGCCACATTAACACATCCAAATTTTAGAAGATGCACTCCCTTAAAGCCACCCTTCTCTAAAATTTCTCACTTTTGGACCCTTAAAAAAATGGAGGCGCTCAAAATAAACAAACGCTTTTAAAATCTTGGCCTATATCCCAGTAGGGAGCAAATCTAGTCACCTACACAACAACCTTCGAACTACACAAAAATTAAGCATTAAAACAGTAAAACCACAACAAGATATATGAGAACAAAAAACTCAGTATGATGGAGCCGCTAAGCTCACGTAGCTCTCACTTATCTATTTAAATCATAATTGATCACTACTTGGTTTGTTAGTCCCCACCGTGAACCAGAACCCCATTGACTTTCTGTTTCTTTAAAAACAACACAAAACACAGTTCCTATGCCATGAAATTCAAAATAGATGCAGTCAGAGCCAATACTGTTACGTTTTACCTGTGCTGTTTCCTCTTCCTTACTGAATGCCTGACATGAAGAAGTCCCAGATTTCTCTTACTGACTGCTGCCGTTTCTGCCTTTTTTCAGCTGACTCCACCAGTCAGAAGAGTTGTTACTTCTGCAGTTCTGATGTCATTTTTAATTTAGTGAGAATGTAAAGCTGTACAAAAGGTATATACTTGATAAGTATTCTTCTTTTGTCTAAGCATACTCGTTCACAAAATCAAAACGCATGGCTAGAAGTAACAGGAAGCCTCAGTTTTTGAACAATAAAATCACTGAAAGAAAAAGTTTTACAAGCCAGCTCTGGTCCACAGACCACAATGTAAAAGCTGTTAGATTAAATTATTTTCATTGTCTAGAGTGGAAAAAGAAAGGAGAGAAATAAAAAGAGAAAGAAAAAAAAATCCTTGTACATCATTAGTGTAATTAGAGCTGAAAAAAACATGGGAATTTAATCCTATGGAATACTTTGCTATTCAACATTTTTTTCCTAAACTGGTATGAGTAAGTAACTATCAATTTTTTTAAATTTTTTTTTTGGTAAAAGAATTTCCAATGAGAAATAAAACTTTAGGGTTATTTTGGGAAGAAACTCCTATTTTTAGTATTCAATTTTGTTTCAATTTGCTGGACTCTCTTCCTATTACATTTCTCATGAGAGCTGCAGGAGGGACCTTCTGCATCCCTCATCCTCTTCTATGGGATAACGACTGCCATAACGTACCAAGCTGCTCTAAGAGAACTAGTATTCTGCTGCTTAGTGGCAAATACCAGTTGGCAAGCAAGTTCAGACCAGCAAGGAGCGGTAGGCATGCAAACTATAAATTGATTAAAGAAATACACCGCAAAAGGGAAATACAGAATTTACTCAAAATTAAATAGTCTCAAAATGGAAGGCTCCATTTTCTTTTCTGAAAGAAAAATTAAACAGCACAAAGTTCAAAAATTAAAAGTTGATTTTTTTTTCTCATAACACATTAATTTTTCTGAAGTTGCATTATAATGTCATCATGATTGCTGGTTCCTGCCCTGTCTGGATTTGTCCCTTTGAATCCCCAGTATTTTATATTTTATATTCCCTAAAAGATAATTCTGTTATCAAAATCATCTTTGAATATGAGGCAAAAAGCAGGCTAGGGCACAAGTGGTAGAGAAGCTATAGTAATATTTTCTTCAGGTCTATTAAGGAAACTCTCAGTGTTGGGGGAGAATGCAAAGCTTAGGCTTCTGAACATGTAGGCATCACGATGCCATTATATTACAGGGAAGCAGGTCAGTTTGTTAGCTAAAATATACAGAATTGGCCAACACGCCTCCTTATTTCTTTTCCAAGCTCTGCCACTGACCTGCCGTAGCCTTGCAGAACTAATTTTGACTATATTTGAAAGGTTTAATAGATATCTCTTTTCTTCCATAGATGCATAAGACATAACTCATGTCTACACAGTACTATAGAGGATCCACAGTCAGAAATGGACTAGGGAAACAGAAAGTGGAAAGAAATATAACAAATGCATATTTGATGCTGTTCTCTAACCCTCTGTTTGATTAAATAACATGCCCTTCCTCCTGTAGCTGTATTGAGTGGTTCTTGCTGCACACTGTAGTTCTGTCACACTGGAATTGCTTTTCTCCAGCATGATTTAACATTATTTTATTCTTAAAGCAATTTTTTTAAATAGATAAAACAAACCCATGAGAGAAGCTTACAAAATCAATATTCCTCTTGGGTTTTCTCAGGTATTTTCTTCATACAGACTAGATTGCTGCACTCCCTCACTTAACACAGGAACGGAAGAGAAAGACGAGGAGAAAGCTCACACTCTTGAAATGCCCACGGTTGTCTCAGACAACCTGGAGGCCTGTCAAGGCTCAGTGCAGCTTTATTTTATACTTGGGTGAAAATGCTGCTTGAAGCTGGTCAGGAAACAAGCTTCACGAGCCCAAACCACAGATGGCATGCTTGCCTTCACCATTCGATTCACCAGGGGTTGAAATCTGGGAGACGACATTTGGAAGAGCCCACAATGTCACTTCCGAAGCCCAAGCTGTGATGTCCACGGGCAAAAGGCAGGCAGGGTCTCTGGGTGCCAGCGTAAAAAAGGAACCTGTATGCATGAGAGCCCTCATCACTGGCAGACTCTAGGACTTGCAGTCAGAGCAAGGAAGCCCAAAATACATATATATATGCAGAACAAGCAACAAACTTTCCACCCTGATGAAAGCACAATGAGGAAAATCTTTCCGACAGATTCACAGCTGGTTTCAATCTACAGCCTAAGCATATCTAATGGGCCGCCTTTATCAGAGAAGCTCTCACAGGGTTCTGGCTGCTACTGAGGGCAGTTTGCCACTGTGCAGACCCCTCAACAAAAGTCAGAGAGGACACTGTGTACTCCCTACACGAACTGAGGCATAGGGTAATAGAGACCATCTGCTACAAATTCTGGCCCTACTTGCACCTTTATTAAACCATTCCAGCTCCTAAGAGCTTACTGCAGTTAATGTAGCTGCCCTATTAAAGTATCAGAAAAATGCAAGACATACCTCTCAAAAATCTTATTTCTTCTCATATCGGTCCCAGAGATAAATTAAAGGATTCTACTCATGTGAATACAGAAAGTAACACCTGGTCTCAAACGCTCCTGGGTAAAACTCTGGCTTCTCTAGAGAAAGGAGAAGTTTTTCTGTTAGGAGAGGTTAAGAGAAGATACCACATTCAGTAAAAGCCGGATCTTTACCTTATTTTACAGCACGCGCTACGTACTAAAAGAGAAAAGGTTCAAAGCCCCATATCCATTTATGAAAATTTGCACGCGAAGGACTTGTTGAGAAGTTATTGTGTGCATGTCATGTAGTAAGTAAAAAGTACTTCAAATACACATGACTTTATTTTTCACCCCAGTGGTTTACAGATTTGTCCTGGGACAATAGAAGTTTACAGGGAAGGGGGAGATGTCTGTGATTAAGGCGGCTTTCAGCTCTTCTTCCTACAGATACCCCGTGGATATTGCTGTATTCTCCAGAATCTAAAAGCTTCCACTTAAAAAACAATGAAGTTTCTAGCCCATCTGGGTTTGCGGAAGCAGAATGTAAACAGATGTACTGTTGTCTTATTTTAGAAGCTATAGCAAGCCAGACTGAAACAATAGCACTAAGAAATGTCAACTGCTCCCATTCATCTCAGTGGGGTGGGGTGTTAACTTTGAAGCCTAATTGTGACCACTTTAAAGCCAACCTTTTAACCATTTCACTGCTACTGCCACACCAGAAACTCCAAAGTAATGAACTTACCCAGCCTCTGTGTTTGTATGCATTACTCTGAGATCTCCCATTCACTTGGAAAGGACACTGCATTACAATCGAGCTAGTTTGAATATTCTTTCACTTAAGAAGTTAGCTAAATTGTTTGCTACTGTCTTTCAAAACTAGGGTTAAAAGAAAGTCAAGGGTGAAAGGTTTAGCTTCATTGTTGATGCTCTCAAAAGTGCAACACGTGGGATTTCATGCTCTTTGCTTTGATCAGGCTGCGGGGATGGCAGTTCGTTTCAATAAACTGACAAACAGCTACGTACAAAACTGAAAATAATTACTATTCAAATAACACAGCACCATCAAAAAAAAAAATCCTAACGACATGGTAACAAGTACTTGCAACAATAAAAGAGGGAAAAGAGGAGAAAAGGGTCTTCATTTTCAAGAACTTGTGATTCTCGCTGCCTTAAATCTAAGGTGCATCGGGCCTGGTGCTGAGCATACAGAATAACCACCTTTCTGAAGATGTTTTACGTTCAGTTTCCAAGAAGTTGAAGCATTCTTCATCAGTAGTCACTCTTAAGTCAACACATGAATTTTCCTCTGGGACCAACAGTTGAAGACTAGCTGCTCTATGCACACATTTTTGTAAACACGACTTCAGATGCTGTGGGAACTCACAGTGGAAAATTATTAGGGCGAGTTACTCTAGTTCATGTTTCTGAGCATGCAGAAGCCCACTGGCACGCAGCTGGATGCTGGGTCCCAGAAGCAGTAGTGCTGGAGGGCACAACAGAGATGGACTGGTGGCGTTTGGTGAGGCTGTTTGCAGCCCGCCTCATGGCTCTCTGCTCAGCCAGCCCTCCTGCCCACCTCCCCCGCAGGACCTTTCTGCACTGTCTGCCGTCGTGTCTGCCACAGGTCGTGGGTGGCACAGGACAGCTGCAGAACAAAATATGCATTATGTTAGTAACTCTCCCCATCTCCCATTTCTACTGTTACATCTGCACTGATGATGCAGCCACAAGCCTGTTTACTTGTCATTTTCTTCCTAACAGCACGCGCATTAGGCTGAGAAGTCAACACTAACACCGCCACAGCACTACTGTGGCCATCATTAGTAGATCTGCGTTAGGTACCTTAACTAGACAATGCTGACATGTCTCAAGATGCCCTCAATGCAGCTATAGCCACCAGCTCACTGGGAGTGAAACAGGATGGGGAGTATCGTCCAAGTCAGCTACATGGCAGAGCTAAGAAAATGGTATCACCCAGCAAAAGGCCTTGAACAAGCAACTGGGACAGGAGTAACCTCTCTAGCTCATGGCGCAGCGACTGGAAGAAAGCAAGGTGGAAGGATCTGCGTAACCCACGCTAAACATAGCAAGATAACTTCTTGAGCGCACGCGCTCATTCCTGAATAAAACTATCTTTACTTGGGAAGGTCTTGAACTGGTAGAAGGGTGCCTACGTGTGATAAGGAATAGGGTTATTTTGGTAGAAGGGGGAAACTTTCCTGTCTACACAATGCCTAGGTGTTTGTGGAAACAAAGCCCTAATTCATGCAGTTCAGGTTCTTTTGCCTGCTGCAACAGACAATACACTGACGTTGTTATTAGCACTTTATGAATGCACAATCCTTCCATGTGTAAACTTCCACGGTAAGCTGGGCGGTGTTTGGAGTTTGCCCTAATAAAAACACCAAATCCAAAAACCTCTATTATCAGGTAACTGTGTTTCCTAAATCTTGATCTTTAAACCACAACAGAATATTTATAAAATGCTCATGATAGGAAACTGAAAATAAAACTCTCTTTTCACTTAGAAGCCTGCAAACACTGACTTCACATGCAAAAGGCCTGGTATGGAAAGACAGACAGACACCTTAATTTTCTATTGACTTCAATCAGCTGGAGCAGGGTGATCAGTTCTCTGCAGAAGGTGCCGAATAAGAACACATATTTCACAGAAGCGTTTGGGTGCTGTTGAACACGTTTTCTGCAGATGCTTAGAGGTATGGAACAAAGGCAGCTGAAAACACACTTGGTAAGTTTACAGTTTTACTTTATCACTGTATTAAATTCCCATTCAACATCAATAAGGCACCACACACTTGTTATAGAAAGAATAAACAGCCTCATAAAAACTAGGCTCGCCACTCTTTGCTTTGCCTTGCATCTCTCTCCTTTTCAACTGCTAACAAGTAAAACAACCCCCCGACAGCTGGATGTGCAGAAGCCTGTGCCGGCGGTGTCCTGGTCCGGAGCGACGCTGCGGGCTGGAATGCTGACGCTGGCAGGGCTGCCACCGCGTTTACTTAACACTCATTTCTCTCAGTCTGCTTCAGACCAGAAATGCAAGCAATGAAAACCTATTCAACCTTTGAGAACCTCGGCCGTAGCGGTTAGCAGAGCGGGGTCTTTGCAGGTACATGAAAGAGGCTTTCAGAAGACGCTCCCATTCAAGGGAGGTAGAGAGAGAGTCCCCAGCTGTCTCTGGTTACCTTTTATTGGCATGAAAAGGGGGAGGCAGGAGGGGCAAGGTTTCAGGACAAATGAAAAACAAGCTTTCTAAGATTCACTGTTCAACCTCAAAACAAAAGCTGGGCGAATTTAAGCTAAAGGAGCTTAGTTCCCCATTTCTTTCAGTTTGGTAATTTATTATAGTGAAGAGAATGAAAAAGCTGTGTCGAGTAGTGGATTAAACATTACCCTGAAACAGAAGTAGAGTGGAAAAAATATACGTTATGAATTCGGCAAGCTTCTCGGGCAAATAAATAGCAATTTTGCAAACACATGAGAAAGTGTACCATATTAGTAGGTATCCAAGGATCTTCGGGTGAAAACATTTACATCATGATGATAGCTGGACAAAACAGCTGCCACAGAAACATTATTAAGTAGAGGGTATAATCTGTAAACACTCGCCACCCAAATTAAACCGAGGTCTGTTGAGATGGAGGAGAAAGGCCTCGTTTCAGGGGGCAAGGTGAAGGTAGGAGAGTGTCACCAGCAGGAGCATCACTCCGCTGGGGGAGGACACATGCCAGCCAGCAGACCCCCCCCGCCCATCTCAGCCCACGGAGGTAGGCAGCCCACAAAGTCTGCACTGTCCCAACCTTGCTACAAGCCTTGCATGTGAGCCTTGCATGATGTGGCAGACTCCCCCAGGTGTGGTGGATGCCCAGATTAATTCTGGGTTCACTCCACACAGCACCACAGGAGAGAAGACGGATGGGCCAAAGCTTCCCCACAAGTGTTAGAAAACCCATTGCCCCTCATGCGACCATGAGCAGTTTGTCTACCACCCAGCCATGCTGCATGGTGGCCATGCTGCATGGTGGGGCACAGTCCTCCAACCCATAGCACAGCATGGTGCCGCAACAGGGTCAGCACACACCCTCGCTCGTGTGGGGTGAAGAGTTAAGCCTCGGCTCAGCATGGACTCTCAGTTCTTCCCATTAAATGAGGACAGTAGCATGGTCCTGCTTCACAGGATCTTTTAAAGAAAAGTGAGGTCCTCAGACACTGCGGAAGAGGGGACCCCACAAGTCAGGAATGCCTGCTAAATACGTTCAACAGTGAATTTAACAGATTACCTCAGTCGGGAAAACATAATTAATAACTATAATACCTAATATTTACATAGTTCTCTGTACAAACCTGTTATATTTCTGTAGAGGTGTACAAATATTACCTAATCAGTCACCTGAGGACACATGGCCAAAGCCTTGGCTTCTTGATGAACTGCAGAAGTCTTAAATTGTGACCACACACTCCAAGGTTTGTTGCATTGAATCTAGGCAACGCAAGTTTAGCTGCACTTGTGTACATACCTTGAGATAACTCCGAGCCCTTTATAAATTTAGGTGGCCTTTATGCCACGTAAATTTAGGTAGGTTTGTGAGACCTGAAAAATGATACAGGATAATTTATTAGCAACTTTCATAATTTTTCAAAGACCAATATTTAGCATCTATGTTACAGTTTCCATTTCATGCCAGCATGTGTCTCGGAGGTAAGCTAGCCAGAGAGCAGTCTGGTTGAAGCAACGATCTGGATCATTGCATGCTAGCTATCACCTTGATACACAATGAAATACAGAAAACCAGGAAGGATTTATTTTGAATTCATTTGGCAGTACTATAGGATTTGCTGTAAGGAACAATATCTAGGAGTTCATGTAATTTCTTAAATCTTTGAAGAGATTAAATGGATAATTTAGAAAAAGTTCTTAGAAACACTTAAGAAGAAAAATATTTTACTCATTACAGTAACTTCTTTTTTTCTAGATCATTCTTTTAGTCTCTTAACGTATCTTCAAGCAAACATGGCCTGCCAGATATTTTAATCAGACTACTTCTGATCTCTAATCTCTCTGATATGGATCATATCTTAATAAATCATTTCACAGTCTAGAGGAACCTTTAAGAGCAAACTTCAGCATTTGCAGATGGAGTATACAGTACTGAAGGAGTGGCCTTCAACGAAGAAAACAAAAGTGACTTAAGAGGCTCAAAGCCACACAAAAAGACTCTTCCCATCCAAGAACTGGAATAATGAAAAAGAGCAGCCCTTGTGGCAGTATTATTTGCTAGTGAACGGATCCAAGCTCTGTGCGATTCCTGACGTGGCAGTAAATGCAAGAAGTGATAGTGTCTTACTTGCTGGAAAAAAACAACTGAAAAATTTAGTATTAAATATGATTAGAAAACACTAAAGAACCTTTCAGATACCATCACCATTCATTACTGATTGCAGAGAGAACTCACAAGAGGAGCTCGCTAGGAAGGTTTTATAATCTGATTCCCAAGGAATTGCAACAAAAGGCCCAGAAAAAGGTTTGAAATAATGAAATAAAGCAAGTTATCATCAGTAACATTGCATGGACATTGAGCAATAGTATTTGCAGACCATGAAATACTGGGTATTTAGGGGTGTTTTGGTAAATATTTTACTGACTCATTTCTTAAGGGCATTTCTGTTAGAAGGAGCGCCTGAAAAGGAGACAGGAGACATGTTTTAGAAGAGCATGCAAAGGTAGCTGCAATAGAGGTACAGAAACAGAGATTAATGAACAAGGTTAATGAAACTTTAGATATCACCAGTTGTTTATCGAAATGTCTGCAGTTTACTTTGATTTAGAAATTAGGCTTACGAGAACACGTAGTATCTGTCAAGCCAGACATCACCACCGAACTCTCTCACTGCTCCTCCTCTTTTCCTGTATTTGAATGCTAGGCTGTACCTGAATACAAAACTATTACTACATTTTTACAAATCTTGGGAAAAAATGTCTCCCAGCTTGGGGAAATCCTTTTCTTATCTGGACGCATTTACACGGCATTGCTAAAATCCAGTATGAATACACTACTGATACTTTATGCTGCTGCCACTGTCTCACAGAACAGACTGAAACCAACCTTGTACACAACCTTAACTCCTGTGAAGTAAACGCGGGTTACACAAAAAATATCTTTCCCATCACTGAGAAAGAATGCCCCACCAATTGCACAGTACATGAAACCAGAACAAAATGCTTTGGAAGAGGAAGTGACGGTTACAGCATAACTATTTGATGCTGCAGGGGGAAGAAGGCCTAATTAAACTTGTTCACAGCACCTGGGTGGAACACCGTATTCTTATCACTTATTCCATGTAACAGAACTCAGCCAATTGATCTTTATTTGGATATGTAACTTCGACAACCTTCGGGTCATTAAAGCGTTTCCCCTTTCTATCTACCATTATGCAGACTGAGGACTGCAGTTTTATGAAGTTCTCGGAAAGGGGTTTTCCTCACAAGTTTTAAAAACAGCCGAAGTATTTTGTTTTCAAAGCAGGCACGGTGAACTTTCTTGAGAGATTTTGTCTGCTCTCAAGTATTGTGGCTTTTTTTTCTGCAAGGTGACACTAGTAGGATTAGTTTCTGGAAAAACACCTGAAAATGCTGTGAATACATAATATAAAGTAGGTAACATGGAGGAACTCAGGAGATTCAGCTGCACACAGGATTCTGCACCACTTTACAGACTTTGCTGCGTTACAACTAGCAACTAGAGATGGAGGTGTGTATGGTTTCTATTTATGGTTGTCCAAAACCACACTGGAAGATAAAAGACACAGCTGTGAGGTACAGTGGGATGGGGTTTCAGAAAAATAACTCCACTTTCATATCTCATTTGGGTCATGCTTGCACAACAGGAACAAACGGTTTGTAATTGAATCAGCTGAACTGGACTTGCATAAACAAGATCTGCTGAAGTTGAAATTTTGTCCTATAATTTCCAATATTCATGTGCAGCTTTTTCTAAGAATTTCCTGTTCCTGGGAATAATGAATCTTTCATGAGGCCTCTGATGAACTGTGAACATATAATAGGAAATTAGGTGATTGAAATTAATTCCTGTGTCCAGTCTGGCACTTAACTAGCTTGGTTTCAAATGCTGAATTGTCTATTAAATGTGCTAAAGGTAAACTACTCTAAACACTAATTAAACTATTTGTAAATTGTTCTAGGATGTTTTAACGTGTTTATATGCCTTGTTCACAAATGTTTCCAGGATTTTAAGTGGTTTAATTTAATATCCCCAGTAAAGACTAAGCCTAAAGGTAATACATGTTGATGTGATCAAAGTCTCTCTCTTCCTGAATGAATATACAACTCAGTGCAATATAACTAACACAATGAAATAAGTTCTGTCAAGTGATACAGGCCAACAAATCACAAACCCAGGAGGTCTACAGGTAGAAGACCCAGCCATTCTTCTCAATATCATCCCACACTTCTGACTAGAATTGCCAAAACTAAAAAAAAATAACAAAATAAAAAAAAATAATTCCTAATCCCCCTTTTGTGCAAACCCAAATAAAAATGAGTCAAAATAAGAGGGTGACATGAATGCAGTCATTCATCTGTCATTAACACACCTACCAAACTGTCTAAGCAGAATCTCACTTCATATGAAGTCTCTGCTTATTTTCATGTTCACAGTAGCATTATTAACATAAGTATTATGGACTGATTTTTCTACACACACCAGAAAGTAAATGTCAAAAGTATTTCAATATTTTAAGTAAGCAGTCTCAACACCTATATTAATATAATCTAGGCTATATTCTCCCAGGTTTCCCTGGAAAAAATATGCATATCTAAGCTCCCAAGGGCAAGGAAGAGGTGGAGGTTGGACAACTGTTGGAAATAAAAACAGACTTTGCCCTCAAGGTAAGAAGAGGAAGAGTGAGGGTGTATCCCAGAGGCTTTTCCATTTCCTTTCACCAATATAGGAAAGGACAAGAATTAAGACTATTCCTTTCTGCTGCTGGCTTACTTTGGATATTCAGGGGTGTTTCACTGCTTCAGCCTAGGGCTCAACGAGAGCTTTCTCACCCAGGAGTCTGTATCAGTTATTACCAGCAACACCACAATGAGGTAAATCAGCAGCAACAGCGCAGTTCTTTCAGCAGTACAGGACAGAAACTATGGAAAAGAATCTCATTCTTTTCCAGAATGTCAGTTAACGTCAGGCCATTTGTCCATCCACAGCAGGAAAGAGAGAAAAAAAAAAGAAATAAAAAAAATCTATGTGGGGCATAAGTGGCCATTTTTTTCCCTAATAGAATATGCAGGACATTTTCTAAATTGAAACATTTCTGGCAGCATCAGAGTTGATAATGCTGCATTGAAAGAATGAGATCATGAAATCTGTCTGTGGACGTTGCTGAGAACTGTGGCTAGCCGTCCTGCAAATGGCCCGTGTCTATGTTAGCTACCTCTGTTAGCCTGTGGAAGTGGGTGGCTGTGTGCAACCTGCCTATTGGGATGGTCTCTGGGACGCCCTGTCTCCAGGGAATGCTCTAATGGGTCACAGGCAGAGATAACCATGTCCCAGGCACTGGGAACATTCCCACGCACAGCTTAACTAATTACTGGTACTTATGCAACACTAATGACTTTTTAAACTACCATACAATATCTTCCTCTTACAGGAGGCAGTCACAAATGACCAGCAACCCTCTGTTATTAACAAGTGGTGTTTGCAAAGAAAACGATAGGTGTCTTCTCTGTTGAGCCCAGGGACAAGTGGCAGCTTTTTTGGGGGTACCTGAGAAGCAGGTACACCTCCACATCATCAAAACGGACAGACACCCTAGAATGAACTCCCTATATAGCATCTTATAATTTTGTGTGATAGGGCTTTGTGGTAACAATCCTTATAAATTTTCAAACTCTAATGCACGCGCATGCATTACAAACGGTCTCTCACCAGCTAGATTTGCATTCATTGTTACTCCTTAACCTGAAACCTCAGGTTTAAATAACTGCCAGCTGATATTATCAATGTTTGGCTTATGAGTCATCCAGCCAGCATGAGGGGCCAAGGAAGAAAACAGCACCTTTACAAACATATCCCAATTTTTCTGCTGCCATGGGGAGCGAGAGAGGCAGGGAGAGGGCACAGGAAGGATTTGCTGCCTGAACCAAAATATATGTCCTGTGCCAGGGTTATACCTGTTAGGCACATGTAAATTCATAAATCAGGTCATGAAGAGAACTGCAGGAGAACAGCTCTGGGACATTAGACCTAATGTTTCAGTATAGTTTCGAGTTTCAGCAAGAAACTTTCTGCTAACTTGCTTCCAATTTAAATTTGCTCCTTCACATAAACATCAGATTTAAGTATTTATTTTTTCCTCAGCGAGGCTCCAGAAATTTGAAAAGAGGGAAGGGAGAGAGAAATCACTGCTCTGGATTTGGCTTTAGACAAAGTAAGGTCATCTAAAAAGGAACTGTCTGCCTTCCCACACACGTGTGCTAAGGACAGTTTTACTAAAACTCAGCAGACCAATCCACTTACGGTGCTCTCATGAGTCTTTCTCTTCTCAGCAGACTTCTGCACCATCCCGGGGCCCAGCAGACTCAGCCTTGCCGGGTGCTGAGCACCTTGGCCGGCCGCTGGCTCCAACAAAAGCAGCAGAGAGCAAGACGCAATTGCCAGCCTCACTCAGATTGCACAGATATGCAATATGCCCAGAGTGGAATCATCTGGGATGCATTAGGCTGGGAAATCTCTCATCTCTGCTAGCATACCTGCTTTTTATTCAGGGCGAGTGTCGTTGCAACAAGAGTTATACGTTAGGCTGCAGCGATAAAACTGGCTATCAGAATCTGGGTTGGTCACTCTTATCTCAATACTAAAATTAAATATTTCTATTAAAATTAGCCTTGACTTTTTTGTTGCACAAAGTAAATCAAAAACTGTTTGTTTTGTTTAAACTGGTGGATTGCAGCTAACAGAATAGAACATAAGGAGGGGAGTGGAAAATTTTGCAGTGTGACATTAGGTGATTCATTATGTTTTATCTGTGCTGCAAAATCATTTTCAAGGGTATCATACTCTCTCTAAATTATTATAGCTTCTAACCTATTATAGCTTCTAAACCTGATCACAACACACTGACCACAACAGTAACAGACCAAAACCAGCATGCAAATACTGACTTCATGTCTTCTGTTCAGATCCTGCTAGCAATTGTTCAAGTACAAGCATATTTAAATTTCGAGTGTTTTTCTTATCTGCATCCTCTATTCAAAGGTGTGGACCCTGACTTACACTTTTGTGGTGCCTGGTTAAGGTTCAGGGCTTCAGCCTGAGAACAAGGAGGTAACAGCTCCTTTCCAGTACTGTAATTTCCAGTACTTCCTTGCTTCAGCCAAATCAAAAAACATAGGGAGTAATGCATTACTCAGGCTTTTGCCATGGACAAAAAACAGCCCCAGAAAGTTGCCTGGGCTCCCTGTGTGGTCAGCTGGAGTAGGCAGGCCCTTCCCAGGGGCACTTATTTCCACCATCATCACCCCCACCTCCCCACATTAACACAGGTGGGATGAATTGCCCTCTGGACATGCTTATTTAGCCTCACTGACTATAAACAGAGCTTAAGCCACTAGATGCATTGGTCAAGATAGGCAAGATGAATCTGTTACTGGAACCTAAGCCTCAAGAAAAAAAAAAAAAAAGAATCACGTCCAGTAAGAATGTGGGTGCCTTTTCCTTCAAAAGCAGTAGCCCTACCCTGATGATGTCTCAGACTGGGATCATGCGGCCACTGGGAACTCTGGAACTCCCCTGGCTTCCAGCTATTTCTGGTGCAGGTCTTGGTCTTGATTTTTGACCTTTTGGAGACCTCTTTGTGTAAGGTAACACTGCTCCCACTCTCTCTTTCCCAAAAACGCACAGCAGATTGAGCAAAGGAGGAAAGTGAAAGCAATAGCAGCATTCCATCAGGCAGAGAAAGAGTTAAAGATACAAGGGTCAGGAAAGCTGACTTTCTTTAGGAACTCCTACAGTTTCAGTCACTTATTAAAAAAGGATTTATATTTCTGAAGAAAGGATCTGTACTTCCTCCCTCTTCTGAAGCTATACATTTCTCTGCCAGACTGTGATGAAAAGGGCCCTCCCTTGCCCATCACAAGCCAACACTGAAGTCATCCTGCTATTCTTTTTCACCTTGCACACATGTTGAGGCTTCTCTGTGGAAGTCTTGCTGAGACACACATCCCTTATTGTCTCCTGTTCCTCTTTGCTCATGAGGCCTTTTTTTAATCCCAGATTTCTTCTGCACATCATTCAAGCAAGCGCATTTCCAGGATTTCAATGAAGGGGGATCCATACATGTAGACAATGCTGTTTCCTACCTGCACGTGAAGTTAAAACCAGAAGTCATTTCTATGATGAGGGCATTGTAAAGAGCTCTTGCTAGAAGGTCTTTCTCATCTCTTGTTTGAAAGCTCACCTGCTGAGCCTAACCACAGCAGATCAAAGCAGTGACATCGGGAAGACGGGCCCCTTTCGCACTACAGCAGAGTTTGGTAGGTCGCTGCTTGTGGAAGGTGGATGTGGAACCAGCCACAGGGTGATCTGGCTGCAAGAAACCCCTCTCCCACCTGTATCGTTAGAGAAAGGCCCAGCATCACTTACAGTACTTCTCCTTGTTGGAACTGCAGGAAGCAGAGGCTACCTCTGCTCTCTATTTTAGGTAGTGCTCATCCCTGAGGTTGAACTTAAGGACATAGTTAGGGATTGTGTAGATAATTTTACCTGCTGGTATGTATTCTGGGCTGATCTGTGCATGTCAAGGCACTGAAGGGCTGCAGAGGGACTCCAGCAGCTGCCTCCCCTTGCCTGACCAGGTCACTTCCATGTACCCACTCTGTCCTCCCAGTGAAGAAAAGGTCTTTCATAAATGGGCGTCACCATCATTTGCTAGAGGAGGTAGAACTTGGGCAACCTGAACTCTGCACAGCGAAAACAAGAGCACTGCAGGCTTCAGACCACTCCCAAGATCAGTTCAGATATGATGCAGGTGTAGCCACAGGCTTTCCTTGTGGGAAGGAGATAAAATTGAGTAGCTGTACGTTTTGTATCTTTGGGGTTGTTAGAATGATGAGTATAAAGTGAGGCAAGATTAAGAGGTGTATTAGGCTGTCTCTGACAGATCTTTTCCACTAGTCAGGAAGAGTTTCCCACTGAGCTCATGGGAGGTGCAGAGCCCCTGTGAGGACTCCATGCAGAGGCTGGAATTCGCAACCACAAATAGCCCTGTTTTTCTGTGCAAGGCTGAACTATCAGGGAAGGTATCAGTGCAGCCTGTTGCTACTGATACTGTAAGCAGAAGGCAGGAACAGTGGATCTTTTGTTTATCAGCTCTCTGCAGTGTACAGCCCCCTTTGTGACTAATAAGCCACCTTTCTGCAGCTCTTGTATAGTGCAATGCAACATTTTCAGGTCAGCTCAGCTAAACTGCGTCTGCAATCACCTGATATCAGTGAGTTAGAATAGTGCTGATAACAAAAATGTTGGTACAAGAAAATTCTGAGGAGCACAGCGCAAGGATAAGTTAAACCAGAGAGGACATGTTCTTTCTAATAAATGCAAGTTACTTTTGGCTGGCCTTTGTATCTCAGATTTGCGACTGGTACTATGGGAATCCTTGTATTGCCTCATCACGGGGCTCATGTGAAGCTGTGCTTACTCATACTTGCAAAGCACTTCAGAGAGAGCAGGGTCTGTAAAACCGTAAAGGATACTTCATTACCATCATTATTTGACCACAGCAATGGGGAAATATACTTTAAAAATGCTTCAGTTCATTAGTTCATTGCTATATTTTAGTAGCTCTAAGTTTAGCTGAGAACCTAAAAGCAAAAACCAGCAAGCTGAAAAGTAGCAGCTTCAGACTTCATACACCTCAACATAGGCCTATTTTTTTGCCTCACCGTAGCTGGTGCTTATTTTTAATACTGTCTTTAATCCAAAGGTAACAAGTAGATGCAGAGGGAAAGTAAATGCAAATGAATCTGGGACTCACCCTAAAACATCTGTCTCCCAAAATGTTACCCTCTGGCCCACATCCTGAGTTGCTATCCTTCTCACTGCATAAGCTTTTGGGGTCTCATTAACGCACCGGGCAAGTCTACACAGCAAAAGGCTGTTCGACATCCTGAGGTAGCTTTGAGGAAACTGGCTTGTCTACATGGTACATTGCAATGCCATGCACAGAGGCTAGCCTAGATCCCAGAGGCAATATAGCTGTGTCTGTATAGCAAAGCATGCACGCTAATTAGCCCTGCCCCTGAGGATGCTGCAGGAATGGAGCTAATTAGCTATGCTGAGAGGCACCCCTGTTAATTAGCCCAGGGAGAACACAACACCACTAACAGAGCTTCCGATCATGGCATTAGCTCAGGGATCTCTATAGCGTACTTGGCTTTGTAGCATAGCTGAGCCCACAGGCTCTTTTGAGCATCATCCTAAGAACCTAAACATCTTCTTTCAGTCCAGTCTCAGCATCTGACCCTGCTTTTGCAAGTATTTGTAGTTGGGTTTTTTCTCGGTGGTAGGAAAATTAAGTAGGTAGGAAAATAGATTCAAAAGAATGATGAAAAAAGCCAGTATAAACCACACCGCAATAATCTAGTATTATTAAATTCAGCTACAGGTAGCGACATGCCTGTAGGGAAGCACTGGATATTCCTAACCCATCTTGATAAAAGGCATGCTTTGGCTAGTAGTGTGTGTTTTGCAAGCAGTGTATCTCTAAAGGTACTGTTAACTCAAGCCAACTCAGCCATAAATACAGACTATGGTACATTAAGTTGTAATCATCCAAGGATTTTCCATTACATGTTCAGGGCTGGATGAAGTCATTTAAGCACAGGCCCACACCTAGGAAAGACGGAGCTCCCGAGAGAGCAGTTTTCTCCCCTTCTTTCTCCCCTGGTTACACCATGCAGGAGAACAGGACTGTTCTGGCTGGTCCTTCTGCCTCCTCTCTCCATCAGACCCCCGGCTCAACACCATCACTGTCCGTAGCCCTGCACAGCGTACATAAGGCTCTCCCCACCGCTGCTGCTATCCAGCCTGGCGGCCAATGCTAAGCAACGTACGCAGTTATTCCTCTAACTTCCACGGGTTGCTATACAACAACACAGGGGTAAATAACAGTCTGTCTCCCCTGCAGCCAGCACAGATATGAGGATGGTGATGAGACTATTGTTAAGGAGTGCCAACCACCAAATCATAGGTACGCATAAAAACACTAAGTTAGTACCTTTCAAAAAGAAAATGCGCAGGCTTCGTGTCACTCCAGGAGGTTGGTTTTTTATGGTTCTTGTTTTTGAAAAACAGATCACAGTGATTTCCAATTATCTTCCAGGCATGCGCATAAGAGCAGCCAGTTCTTTCCCATACATTTCAGAAAACTGGTTTTGCACATGGGTAACTCCTGAATAGGACCTAAGCCCTTAAGTCCTGGCTTGAGTTCTCTATCACACTGCAAAAAACTGTGGGGTGAAATTTTAAATCAGACTCAAGAGCTTCTAACATGGAGCTGCTGGAACATTTGAGACAACCAAAATCTTAAAAAGTGGATATTATGAAATGATAAATACAGGAGAAGACAGAGGTTTCTTCTGGAATCAGTGTGGTTCCAGTAGACATAATACTTAGGCTTCTGTTAAAGATGGCTACATTTTAGGCGTATAAAAGCAAAAAAATTCAGGCTCTTATCTTTTAGGCTTCCAAGAATTTACTATTTAGGATATGGACATTTTGGGGGGAGGGGGTAGTATATCTTAAAATCAAAGTTCAGTAGTTAATCTTCACTTTGTATCCTTTAGGAAAAAAAAAAAATCTTAAGAGTATGGTTTCTGTTTATGTAGCTTTATGATACTTGTCAAAATAATATACCGTGCTATAGCATTTACTAATGCAAACTGCGGTATCTCACACAACCTTGACTTTACAACAGGGGTGCTGGATGTATACCAGACGCACAAAATGGTCATTAACTTGATATGATATGAGAAAGGTGTTGAAGTGAATAACTTATATAGTAGTAATAGTGGTTCTGTCTATGGACATTTTATCTTGCTCTTGAATGGCAAAAAAATACTTTAACATGCCTTGTCTCCAGGCAAGTTTAGTGTGACCTAGAGACTTCTCGGTTTCAGAGTTTGAAATCTGCCCCTCCATTTATACTTGGCCAGTGCTTAGCCCAAAGCTGCGATACATCACATCATCTCAGAGACCTAAAAAATTCTAGTCAGGAACATCTCCTGACTCTTTAAAGCCGATACTGTGTGCCAAATAAAGAAAATACCCCTTCTCCGCTTCCAACTGTATAAATAGCTCAGATTTTCAGATTTACTGCCAGAGCTTGGCTAATACTTTTCAGTTCGTCTGTCCAGTTTTACATCTACCAATAACTATTTTCTCCTCTTCTATCTATTCAAAACAAAACTTGAAGCACAAAGGTTATCAACTTCCAAAACCTCTTGTGCATAGACAGACCCATAAGGTCTGTCGATGAACAGCAGCTCATCATTCATTCTCATTACACTGGCACATAAGTCTTCTGAGTGACCAGGGAAATGGGAAGCTTGCTACTCTCATAACATTCCTTGCGTGCCTGCTGAAGGCGTTATGTCTATGCATTGCCTGCGATTCCCAGAAACACAGAGTTAAGAATAATTCAAGATACGTAACAAGGAATAGGAGGGAAAGATGACCTACATGTAAACTTTGTCAAAAAGTCCTCAAAACTAATTGCTTGTTGTGGTTAGAAAAATAAGGAAAAAAAACTATGAAGGTTATCAGTCTTATTTCTCAAAGGTTGACTGGCCTGAGTATAGTTTTGCATGCCACCACCCCCACCCCCCTAGATAAAAAAAAAATAAAATAAAATAAATGTGGTTAACATTAGAGCTGAGGCTCAGAGTTTTATTCAGTTTGGAAGCCCTTAAAAATTTTCTAAGGAGGTGCTACATGGACAACAGCTTCACATTTCTTGAGGTACCCTGCACTGATCTCTTCCAACACTCCACCGAAATGAGAGGTCCAGCAGAAAATGGGCTGACTGCCATGGAGCTACAAAGTCATCTGTGAGACAGAAAGGCAAAGCGTGGGAGTGGCAGTGTGTCCAGTGTGCGAGCATGGCGTTTCCCAAAACCAGCACGCTCCAGATCTGCCTGGTGTGCCCATACAGACATAGCCTATTTCTTTTGTACAAAGGAAGAGCTTCCATTTCATATAAAAAAAAATAAACATCTGTCTGCCCTCCAAACTCTTTGAATTATAAATAGTTTGAGTGACAAATACTTCTGTCACAGTGTTCAGGATACCTTCAAAAGATATCCCTAGCACTGTATGTGATTAACCATTGCCTGGCAGAGTTCACCCTTATAAATATATTCTGGATAAGCCTGTTGGTTTGAGCAAGAATTTGTGTGTCTGTGTCTAACGGGAGAAGAGAAGAAGCAGGAAGGTAGGTTTTGTCAGTCACTTGTACACTTTTCAAGCTGACCGGTATAGCTTGATATCTGTGCTTTGACAGTAATAAGAGCATTAAATTCCTAAATGTTGTGTACTACGTCGCTCAACAGGTTTTATCACAGAAAAACTGAGTAGTCTTGATGAATGAAGTTTCATACAGGATAATGTTTAAAGAAAAAAAATTTAGACATTATTTGCATAGATTGCATTAAGTTGCTTGTTTCCCACCCCTCCCAAGCATCTCAGTACCTTAGAAATGAATAATAGTCAGAGAGTTATTAAAATAAAATTTAAAAAAAAAGCCAAAACCCAAAAACCTGAAGTCAATCTCAAACCACAAGACAAAGCAAAGAGTACCGTAGTTTATTCTCAGACCTCCTCAAAGTTAATCATATTCTAGTTGTCAAAAAACCATGCAACTCCCAGCTGCCTTTTTTCCTGAAATTCTGCTATGGTGCCTTCTACAGACACATTAAATTATTTCCTCCGCGATATGTTAAAAAAAAAAAAAAAAAGCAAAAAACAAACCACCCTAAAGTCACATGTGTTTCTCTTTAAGAAAAAGGGTCTCCCCAGTTCAACTTAATAAGGAGAATAGTCCTCTGTTAATGAAGTCATGCTGCGATTTCAAAAGTACCTAGATTAGGAAAGCAGTAGTATTGGGAGCAATGTCATTGTCACACAAGGTAGAAATATTCCTTCTAACCCTTTTTTAATTCCAGCCTTCCTAGGACAGTGTTTCAACCTGTACAAACCAGATTCTTTGCTAAATTTATAACTATGTTGAGAAACACATCACTTCAGAGAAGCACAAGGAAAGCTGTGTGAAATACTAAGGTTTAAATGCTCTTTCAAAAACATTTGTTGTCATTCTGACCCAATGGGAAGAAAAAGGGAGATGAAAGGTTTGCACTAGCAGCTTGCCTCTGTTGGTAGAGCCTGAATACGGGGGTTTTGTCTGGTTTATTTTAAGTCCGAGCAGCTAGCAGCTGGAGCATGTCCCACATGCTAACACTTGGAATTCCCCCGGGAGAAGGTTTGTTTCAAACGTAACATCGGCCCTCCAAAGCTGGTCATCTTTCTGCTTTATTAAGTTTAGGTACTCCATCATTGCCTCAAGTCTCGACGATAATGCACCTATTCTGAGCAATCGAACCTCCTCGCTGGCTTCGTATGAACTGTTTTTGATTTAAATGCAATCTATTAACAATATCTCCTTGCACGCACATCCACACTCCAGTCAGATACTGAACAGACGCTGCCTTGCAGACTTTCACAGCAGCTGTGACAACAACTGATGTCACCTCCTTTGCAGAAATTTCCACAAGTGTCTTCCAAGGGCCAAGTTAAACAAGATAGAGCTTATCAGTTTCTTTAAAGTGCTCTGGATGAGACCAGTCCATGTGACCCCCTTCCCAACCGCGGGGGTGTGGTATGTCACAGCTCCCCTATCAGCTGGCACATGGCGGTGGGAGATATGAGACAGCAGAAAAGTAGTAGTAACAACATCACCCAGACTGCCGAAGACGGAACAAATACGCTGAGTAACTTCAGTGTGTGCGCACTTACTTTCCGAAAACAGGTGGAGGGTTTTCAGCCCTGACTTCTGCTTGCACATCCCACTCGGCACAGATGGGTGGTAATGTTGCCAGCTAGGCATTGGAAAGGCTATGGCTCGTTAGCGTCATATTAACGCCTTCAGCAGTGAGTTGCAATGCTTTTCTTTTTTATTTTTTTTTTCTTCCTAAAGTTTTCCCCTCTTTTGGCTATTTCGTGAATAAAAAAGAAATTACTAGCAGGGATATTTTTTCCAAAAGCAATTCCCTAAGATAAATCCCCAGCCTCTGTTTTTCGCGTTAGAAATATCAGACAATTACAGAAGATACCCTCCTCAGTTTTACTGCTGAAAATACCCAAGGTTTCAGGTTTCCTTCACTGCCTTTAGTTATGATTAAATGATCAGCGGCAAAGAGTTAATTTTTAAGCTTTCACAATGACTAATTTTATTAAAAATATTAACTAGCCAATAACATATTAACAAAAGCATATATTTAAACATTTGCAAAACATCTAATTTAACGCTTCATCCTTGCTAGGACAAAAAGGCACCTTACTTGCAGCAATTTAAAAACGTAGCCATAGTATTGAGCATTGCATTTAGCGTGCAATTTTCACCCCAGGGCTCTCCCAGTTCCCCTACACGGGCCTGTTGGTACAGAGAACAGCCTTAAACTCTTACCTCCAGCTAGTCATCGTATTTTAGTTAACAGATGTTGGTAATGTACCTTTTTTCTTTGTGAACATACCCCTTCAATTCCTGAATTTATATGCACCTACCCCTCCTGTCACCATTCTGCTGGGCTTCATTCATAGTTTCCCCACAAGAAACATTTCTGATTTAAAAAGCTGGAAATATGCTGGGGGAAAAAAAAAATAAAATCAAAGAAAAAAATAATATGCTGAGCAAAGACAGACACACTGGTTTCTTTTGTGGGATTTTTTTTTTTTACATTTCAGAAGCTAGGGGCTTGCCTTCCTCTTTGCAGCACAGCCATTTGCTTTTTGCAGTGCTGTACCACTGGAGATATGCATCAATATATTTTCTGTTGTTCTTTTTTCCTTTGTTTCTTTTTTTTAACCCCTTCAGGTTGTCATGCCAATCTGCTTTTACAGATTCATACTTTCCATGCTAAGAATTCACCTTATATGGGGACTTCTTGCACCAGCACAGTTACACTCACTCTAGTTCACTTGGGCATGTCCCTTGTAAATTGTGCTATTGGTGCAAGATTAACAGATTCTGGCATACGGCACTGCAAGGTATAAATTCTGGATCTCACACAGCAGTGAACAGTTTTGTATACAGGTATACAAGAATTTGGTGGCAAAGATAGCAAGAGAAGCTGAAAGTGAGTCTTACCCTTTGTTCCTAGGTCCTTTCTCCTAGCCCCGCTACTGACTGTGGATTGACACAATGTTTTGGGTTTTTTAAATCAAATTTTTTGCAGTAAGACTGGAGCAATCTGGCAATCTCACACCTGTTAAGAATCTCAACCTGTTAAGACCAGTCTAGCCAGCTCATATTTGATGAAAAAAAATCTAGATCACCTTTACCCACTTCCTCTTTCAAAGTTCAATGTCTGCAGATAGAAAATAAGCTTTCTAGGGCACGGACTCTCATATTTCAACTATTTTATGCCCAGCACAAAATTGTGGCTGCAACCTACATGTTAATGCCATCCGAAATAATAATATTTTTTCAGGTGCTGGCCAGTTTTAAGAGATAGTTCCAGCAATGGGCATATTGAAGTAGCCAAGACACAGCTGCTCAAAACAGCAACATGCAGCAGTCATAGATGCAATGAAAAAAGAACTCCTTCAAGAAAGCTATTGAGGACAGCTGCAGATCAGTCCTCCTCAGGGTTCATTAGCTTTTTTCATCTTCTGTAAGCCAACCCTGGGCATGACTTTAGAAGATAATTAAACCAAAGATTTGTGTGTCATTGCACTCTCTCTGACTCCAGCTGCAACTTCTTATCCATGAAAGCCCCACGATTCATGATCCAGGATAGAATCTTTCCTATCTCTGATATTTCCTTGGCATGCTGGTTACAATCACTTCTCCCACCATCACGCATTTCTGAACTGTCTTTGGTTAAAGATCCTTAATCCTTACTGGAACTGTATAAACAGAAGCATGGATCACCAGCCACCTAAAATCACTTGTGAGCCCTGGGCTATGGCAGACAAAAGGCCTTTCAATATTCTCCCCAGCAAGTCTTCCATAGAGATATAATGACTTTTGTGCCCAAGTTCACCTTATATTTATGCTGTAGGGATGCTCTAAATGATCCTGTTATGTACAGGGCATGTATTTATATATGTAATCCTGCCCATACAGATGGTGACATGCCAGCTATGAATCAATAGAATTTATAGAACTTTGCCAAAAGTACTCATAACTGAGTTCCACACATGGGTGCTTTAAGTGCTAAAAAAGGCCCTGCTTTCTTCACACCTGAAATACGGGCCCATAGCCCCTACACCTACAGAATTCACAAGCCAGTGCATGATAGCCCGCGCACAGTGAATTTTAAATGCAGACACGTGACCTCAGATTCCACTTATAAAGGGTGATCTGTACTGCAATGTTTGAGACTTGCAAGTGCAAACACAGTGGAGGCACTACAGGGCTTATGTGAAAAAGTAATTATTCGATGTAGAAAGGAAGTTGGCTTACTTTGAGCAGAGGTGTTAATAGACTAACCTTTTTCCCCAACACCAGCCTGCTTACCTGAAAATATGAAAACATCTACTGACGCAGTGTTGTATTTATTTGAGATGGGTATCCTGTCCCACACATGTTAAATGTCTTGCTGCATTTCAGACTAAGATGGTAGTTTATCTGAATGCCAGTTATAAGAGTCATTTACTAAAAAATAAGCCTTGGACAACTGTGCTGCAATTTTAGTAATTTGGGGGCAGAGAGGCACGCAGATCATAGCATACAAAGAGGGCTGAATTTAAAAGAGCAGCTTCAGAACAGACACCTTCCACCAGGTTGGGGATAGTTAATAAGAGCTGGATCTTGAATGACAGTAACAAGACAGGGAGTTGGCACAGAGAAGACTTACTTCATCACAGAGATCCACCAGAGTAAGAATAAAACCAGCAGCAACTGGAGCAGGGGAAAAGGGGGAAGGATTACAAAGATCTATGGCAGAAAACACATTTGGGTCCCCCTCAAAGGAAGCATAATTTTCTTTCCTAAACAAGGCTTCTTCTCCTCCTCCTGTCTCCAATATGTTTCAGTTTCAATCAATGGTAATTCCCCAGCAGCAACAAAAGTGAGAAGACTTGGGTAGACATGGCATTAGCAAATTAAGCACTGGGCCATCAGCTGTTCTGGCTGCACCTAAGTAATGTCTTCCAGCCTCCTGTCTTCCTCCATCAGCAGCAAAAACGCATTTCCTCTGCCAGCGTAAGCATGCACATAGTAAGTCCCTAACCCTATCAAAATGAGTCAAGGCCTGAAAACGAGGAAGACAAAAACCTATAGAAAATGTTTAAACTAAGCCAGACGCTACCGAGAGAACCAAGCAGTTGCGCAGCTATGCCTGCAGGCTGGGTGGGATCCCAGTGACACGAAGGGAGTGGGACAGCCTCCTCACCTGCTTTACTTCCAGCTGAAAGTGCAACAGGGATAAGCCAGAAAACACCTCACCGACAGCAATACAAATGTTAGCATCTAGGAGTAAAGCTCTGTTGATGCAAAGTAGGCAGCAGCGACCAAGGGCACTTGTTCTCCCAGAAAATCCCTTGTACCTCAGGGAGATGCAGGACCGGCATGGATGGGCAAGACATAAAAGTCTGCATCTCCTACCCTGCAGTTTAAGTATATAGCTACTCCTGCTTGGTTGTGAAGCTCTTTTGGGTAGACTTTGGGTAAGGATAGGAAAGGATAAACTTTGTGGTCTCAGGTTGGATACACCCTCCCTTACATTTCCAGCCTAAAGAGGCTTAGAAGAGGGGCAGTGTCTGAAGTCATACATCTGCCTCCTAAAGTAGGAAAGTAGACAAAGCTGCTAGGACACTCCAGTGGAAGGTGTTGCTGGTCAGCTGCTAGTCTGTGAGGCAGGGGCTCCCTGGACATCCACACCTCAGTGGAACTCCTCCCATAACTGCTTCCCTTACAGGACTCTATTGTCCCTTGTTTTAGCATCTCTGCAATAACCAGATCTAGAAGAGAAAAGGAAGAAAATGGCACTTGTATCAGGTACTCCTATCTATATAACTCTTACATCTGTTTCCATTAATTGATCCATTTGCTTTGCTCCTCCCAGAACTGAGACTGTCTGCACTCAAGGGAGGACTTTGCTTTTGCTCTGTTTGTGGAAATGGGTGTGTGTATTTGGGTGTGTTTGGTTTTTTAGTTTTGGTTTTATGTGCTCTAAAACAAGGCTGCTTGCTTTATGGAGCTATGCTACATAAAGAAATAATTTCTCACCAACAGCCCAAGGCAGATCACACAAGGTCATTTGCTAAGATGTTGAGTGCTAATATATGGTATGCATGGGCACCTTTTACATGTATCGCACACACCTACTTGCCTGGAATCAATAACTCCTTGCACCAAAGCTTGCATTTGTCTGCTCTTATTAGAGGTGGGATGGTGCCCTAGGGAGGGCCACAGGCATTCCATTACTTAGGATCAGCGCCTGAGCAAAATAGAAAGGCTGCTAAAAATAAGCAACATTTGCTCATTGGTATAAATAACAAAAGCGAGAGAGAAAGAAAAACAGAAAGAGAACAAGACGAAAATGAAAACTGGCCCCAGACCAGGCCTTGCAGAATGACTACTCACCTCCTCATTGCCAATTCTGTCACTATCTCCAGTATGGGTGAGATACTTTCCACTGCCAAGTGCCCTCAGCTTCTTTCGTGAGAGGACCATTACACGCAGATTTGCAGTGTGCCTGAGCATAGGAGGTAGCTCCCACAGTACACGTGTCTATCCCTAGGAGTTTCAGGGCTTGGGCATATTGAAACAAGGATGCAGCACTTCACAAGCCAGCACACAATCAATGCCAATGTGATCCCTGCAGTAGCTTGTGAAGCAAGTATCTAGTTTATCTCTGTTTATAAAGGGAATTATTCGGGGGAGGAGGGTTGCACTTCCATAAAGCTATCATCATTAAAAACTTTATCCTCTCTTTATTAAAATAGAAATAACTTTCGGATCCCCTTGTTTCTAACAGACTTCCCTAGCAGATAGTTCCCAGAGCACACTTGGCTGTCTATTCTCAAGTACTAAAGTTGAGAAAGCTAAGAAGTGCCTGTCTATATTTGGAGGAAAACAAGAAGACTAAGCTAATTAAAAATTCACCCTTGCCCTGTATTCCTAAAAGCACTGCACACCCCCATGGCACCAGACATTTCAAAGTGGGCTGCCTTTTTATACAACTGGAAAGCTTAAAGTCAAGTATGCTTCTGGTTACTTTTCACTTTAGGCTGTCGTCAATAAAAAAGGAATAATAATTGGGAACCAGCTCCCAGGTAGCACACTCAATTTTTCCTCTGCTTCTATTTCATGTATTCTATTGTAATAAAGCACACCAAAAAAAAAAAAAAAATCTATTAGCCCTGCAATTAAACAAATAATGGTATTAACAACTCCCACTCACCACCTTAAGCAGGTTTAGCTGGGAGAGCTGAAGCAGCTGTCTCTGTCCTGTGTCTCTGCCAGAGGTCACCATCCTGCAGCGGGATCAGCTGATCCTCCTGGATAAACTCCTGAGCAAGTGCAGTCTCCAGGCTGCAGCATTAACATAAACCACCTCCAATTTCAGTTTACTCTGGCAGTAACCTCCTAGAAAAATAAAAGGGAGGAAACCTAAGGCTGGTAACTGTTTCATCTCTTAGTATCAGATAAATCCACCTTTGATTACATTTCAAAGCCCTAAAAAACAGAACAGTCAAGAGGTTTATAATAATGTTCTGGCTTGCCATGAATTAACATGAATTCTCGTAATGAAAAAGGTCACTAGCATAACCATTGAAGCTCTTATTTTAGCAGCATGTTAAGAAAGGTCCTCTAAAGCTAATCCAGGTATGTTGTAGAGTTTAAACATTTTCAAAAATAGCTATAGCTGCTAACTCTATGAAATTAAGCTATTTCCAAACCTGGGACTAGGACAAATTTGGGTCTGTCCGTATGGCTCTGACAACGTTGCAATATCCCAACTATCATAGCTACAATATGAATTCTCAAACAATAGAAAGACGAGAGAAGGACAAGGTTTCTGCTCCAGTGAGGTTATTTTTCATGTCAGACCAACAGATGATTGGCTCAAAAGCTATCAATTTCTCTTTGGCATCCAAAGTGGAGATACAAATACTTATAGTGAATTTGCTTACTGGTAACTATAGAGAAAACAGCAGGTGGTTACAGTTAAGTGTCTAGTGCACACATTTCACACTGTCAAATTCACAGAAACCAGAGAAAGGTGTCGGTTTTGAGTAACGGTGTGAATGAGAAGAGTGCTAAACGGTAGGTATACCTTGAAAGCAGGAAAATAACACAAAAGGAGTGACATGGTCTCCATAGCGTGGGGAGCGCCTGCAACAAGAGAAGATTAAAAAATGAGGGCAAGATTTATTATGCTTAGTATAAAGTATGATGCTAAGGTGCTTGGGGCTGCCAGGTGGGTGAAGACAAACAATGAAGAACTTTCAAAAGGAGAATGATTTGTGATATCTGGAAGGGTTTTGTTTTACAGCACTTGAACCACACTTACGTAGCTGCAATACCACAAAGTCCTGGTATAGGTGCATTGCGCTAAGATGAGAGGATCTTCTGTTGTGGCTTTCACCGCACTTGTCCTAGACTCCTACACACAGTTTGCACTGATACGGCACCAGCTAGCCCCAAGACATCAAACGCTGACACAACGACCTCGTGTGCCCCTCTCATGCCACCCTTCCAAACAACACAGGCAAGCCCTTTTCCTCTCAGTCATGTTTGTAACTCTGAGAGCTTCCCTGCCGCTAAAGTAAAATAAGAGTAGGTATATCTGTACAGAGACGAACAAGATGTCTGGTGTCTAACGTGTAAACCCTGCCCAAAGTCAGCCTCTAAAACTGCCATGCTACTTTTTCAGGACTACTTTACTTAAATGATCCAGAAACGCCGTGAGTAAGAGATGAGGAGAGGGAGCATGACACCACATGTAGCAAGGGCAGGCGCGGAGCCAGCCAGCTCCCAAAAGGCAGGGGAGCCAGCCCCGCTCCAGCCCAGGGCAGCTCTCCCTGCCATTCCCATCACGGGCCGCTCGGCAGAGCTGCTGCCAGCGCACAGAAGAGGGCACAGGCACATGATAAGGATAAGCAGGAACTGAAACGAGATGGCACTGAATTAATTTCCCTGTGCGTGACCTATGCACTAGATTTTCTGGCATCTCGAAAGGCGCAAAGAGAAACCCACTGGAGTAAGTAGGGCCCTGCGTCAGCAAAACACTTCATTTCTCACCTGAAACACCCAGGCTGGCGGAGCTGAGAAGGTAAGGATTACTCACCCTTTCCAAATGCTGTACCACGTGTTTAAGATATGACTATGAAGGAGCAGAGGGAGTATTCATCTCGCTTTCCTCTCTTCCTTCTTTAAAGTAACTTAGAGTGCACAATAAAGACATGAAAGATACCATTTCTGCTCTCAAAAAATCAAGACAGGGAGAGGGAGTCCACTGGTTTATTACCAGGCAACGCGTCTACTATGAAACACTCTGTAGATGACCAAAGAGCAATGACATCATCACAAGCAACAAGAAAGTAAAAACTGAACAAGAAAAGGCTTTATCTTCAGCTCGCTTAATGTGAGTAGTTCAATCAAGCAAAATAAAAAAAAAAAAAACAACAAACTCTTAACAATTGTATTCAGTTAAGAATTGAGAAAGATCTGTAAATATATTGAAAAATGAAGGTCACCAAATCTGACCTGTATTGTTCAGCCAATGAAATTTCCTCCATTTATGCTTTTGTCTATAGCTTTTTCTTGCCACAACTTTTTTATTAAATGTTTCAGCCAACAAAAGGAAATAGCAAAACCAGAAAGGAGACGAGACATTCGTTTTCAGGGAAACTGGAAACTAATTCAGCAAAGTGGGTCAAAGGAAATGCTGAAAAATACAAATCCATCCTACAGTTCAACCTAAACCAGAAAGCACTAGTCTACACACAGTTTTTGTAGCACTTAATAGATAGTTCAAATGTGGTTTAGAAATCTATAGAGAAAAAGCAGAACAGTCACCCAGTATGGATAAATAGGCCACCACCTTTGGGACTCTGGAAAAGGCTATTCTAATAAAATAATATAGTGGCAAACATATGTATTTGCCAAAGATCATACAGGTTCCTTTCCAGCAAGAAAGACCTGCACAGAGAAGTGCAGGAGCCTGTTATCTGTTTATTCACTAAAGCTGCAGGTTAAAGAGAGGTACCTGACAGAGTAAGGGCAGGAGGGGGCTGAAGATCAGGAGAAGCTCCAATGACAAACCATCTCCCTCCTTTAGATGAGGCTGATGGTAGCTTTAGTTGCATTACAAGGGACCAAAGCAATGGAATAAGACCTCCCTCACAGCTGGATTAAGAGATTGTAAACAAGATGGAATTATGCATCTAAGTAGTCCTCAGAGAGGAGAAAGTAGCTAAACCAGGAAAAAAGAAGAATAAAAGAGTGGTACTAAAAAGGAGTAGGGGAAGAGGGTCGAGAGTTTGGAGCAGGGGTCGCCTAATCCAGGAGCCACTGGGAAAGGTTCCAGCTGGCTACGAGCACCACCACCTGCTTGCAGGGTGGCTGTTTTGAGCCAGGCTCTTTTGGGGACACCATGAGCAGCAGCAGATGCACCAGAGAGATCAGGAGGCCTCATCACAGGCCATTTTGTTGAACTCTGTGATACTCCATGGCCACGTCTTACGCCAGCTTTCTCCCGCACAGAAAGTTTCAAGGTGAAAATGTTTGCAGCAAGTAAAACCTTTGAAGGGAAAAGGCAAGTATTGAGGAGGACTGTTTGCAGCCATCAGGCTCGTGCCCTATTTTTATGCCTACAAATGCAAAGTAAATGAGGTGATTTGGCAATAATGTGAAGAGGCCGTCCCTCTGAAACTCCAAACTTTCCCTCAGTTTCAGGCCATGCCATGGCTCCTATTTTACTTTCAAGCAACTAACTGGCAGAGAAATCTATGATGTAAGCTAGTAACCACACGAAATTAGCTCTAGCCAATTGTGAACTCATTTGTTCTTTCTCTTTGCAGTCCTTCCTTTGCTGAAACATAAAACTTGGTATGAGTCAGCATATTTCACCACATTTAAAATTATAACAACAAGGTCAAAGGCAAATAAAAATATCACTAATGCAAAAGATGAACAAAAATCCAGTCTAGGGACAATCATGGCAGCAGAGCAATTTAGTACACCTGAACTAGTTTACTGCCATCTTTCATCTTCTAGTTCTAGTCTAGTATTCTTACCCTCCAAAAAAAAAACCAAAAAAACCCAACATAATTTCTTCCTATGGATGAATAAAAAAAAACACCTCCAAACAACACACCAAACCAACCATTCTTCACGCTGATTTGTGGAATAAGACTTTTTCTGCAAGCTTTAAGTACCTCTATATGATTAATAGCAAAATAAACACCACTTGCCAAATAAATCTGCACTAATCTAATCTAACAGCATCTAACCACTCTCTGGTGTTTTCCTATTGTTATACCCCATGGAATGATTTTGCTAGCCCTCCCCCAAACCCATTGCTTCCTGTACCTCCTGCATCTCAAAGGCATGCAAATGAATCCGTAACAGCTTTTCCCCCTTCTTTGACACATACACTTTTTTTCTTTTTTTTTTTCTTTTTTAACAGGCTAGAAACAAACACACATGTATTTATTTACATTGTGATAGTCTCCAAAGGCTCCATCCAGTGCTGTGGTTAAAGCAAACACCCAATCAGCAAAGCAAGTCCAGAGTTCAAGCGGCAGCAATCACTGGGCTGAGCTCCTACGCAGCGTGCAGCTACCCGCAAAACAGAGAAGTGCTCACTGGACGCCAGCAGCACCGCGAAGTATAATTGCTTCCTCCGCTAAATTGTCTGGTATTTGAAGTATGGGAATCTATTTCCTCTTAAGTAGGGTTTCTGCCCTTTACGTTGTCATAAAAACTGGTTTCCGTCACCTCTGTCAATGTATATGAGCTATTGCAACAACTAGGCACAACCCTTATTCCCAGTCAGTTGAATCTACACGGGTAGGTCAACCATTATTATAACAAAGCCAGAAAACACAGTCAAATGGAAGTATGGTTTCTTGACTTAGGTAAAATAAAAAAAAAAAAAAAGAGAAAAAAAGAAGACAAGGGCAGCATTTTCAAACGTAAGGGCAAACAATAGGCCCACTTCCCTCTTTTGGAATCTCTTTCAGTTAAATAGGATCATTTTGGTTTAATAAGATCTATTTTGGTTAAATCCCTGGCAACATACCTATGAAGCAACCTGCAAACTTTTAACAGCAGAGCACAGCACACAGTTCCACCAGGCCTGCCCACCACGGGAAACTACAGGGCTGTCACTGTTGACTGAGATATACTTGTGTCCCCTTGCGATGCAATTACTTACTGCAAATCTTTCTTACTGCAATAACCAGCCTGCACAGCTTACCTTGCTGCGCAAAGCATGTCCCTACACCTATCTGAATAACCATGGAGTCACTTTTTCTTCTTGATTGTGTGATACAGCTTCTGAAAACGCATCACTTCAGGACAGAATAAAGAACAAACAGCAAGGCTGGGTCTAGCACAAACAAGGGGACTGCCCCTCCTAGTCTCCACATCATCACACTTGGCTGTAAAAGCTGATGGTCAAAACAGCAAGAGCTGTCAAGGGTTAGTTTTTCCATGGGGTTTACCTAGTGGGAATCTTCAAGAAAATAAATCCGGGCTTCAGGTGAGGGTGCCAGACTGTGTCAGTAACGTTAGGCAGGGGTCACTGAGGTGCCCTTTCCGCACTTAAAAGAAGTTAAGCTTGCATTTGTATTGGAGGAGGTAGAAGGTAGGAAACTTAAATCTGAAAATAGAGAATATTGCTGAATTTTGGGGCCAGGAGATGTCTACCAGCTGAACACAAGAGACATCTCCCCTTCCCTAATCAATCAAAACAGACATTTCAGGAAAAGTGTGCACCTCCAGATGTTCTCCTGAACCACCTGCAAATATCCAAGCATATTTAAGTTCAGCTTTAACCAGAGCATCATCCTGCTCTTGCAAGCAATTCACTATGTGGCCTTAGCATACAATCAGCACTACAGAAGAAGGTTTTCTGTTCCTTTTCTTTTCATGTACAGAGGCATTATATGAAAACAGGCAGAAGTATTGGGTGTTATAGCTGGGGGGAAAAAAGCGGGGAGGGACAGGGTGTGTAGAAAAAAAAGTTGTGCTTCTTTATAGGGAATCCTCACTTTCTCAGTTTTGGAAAAATATTTTTAAATGAGATCACTGTACCACTAAAGGCCACTGCAAGTAAGTGAGAAAGGGGAATTTTCAGTTGGACCTGGTGAAGGGTATTAGAGTATTATTCCAAAATAACACATATATCTGAGAAAACGGTTGGAAAAAAACTTTCATTTGAGACAATTAGGGATTATCATAGCTCAGAAAGAAGAGAAACAGCCATTGAAGATCTTGACAGAAAATGTAATGTTCCTCTCCCTTGCATTTGAAGGTCACCTTTATTGTTGGTTAGATTCTCCCTCTGCAGAAGGAGTGAGCAAACAAAAATGCATCCCATACATCTGCTGATCTTCTGTATTTCGGTTTCCCATAAGGTTCCTTGGGGCTTCCTCCCACTTACCAGCTATTGATACTACTCTGCATGTCCAGAAACCAGTTAATTGATATCAGTAGAGCGGGTAAGTGTCTGTAGCCTGTTCTAACTTGTAAAAGATGACTCTGCTTGTAGATCTGCATTTAGGAACTACCGTTTGAACTAGGCAGGGCCAAGGATGGATCAAAAAAAACCCTGGGTGAAACGCAAGGTACAGCTGGATCATAAAATGAAATTGGATTTTCTGAGGCCCCTTTCCCCGCACCCCCAGCACTGTGCTCCCCAGGTGCTGTGCTCATGCCCTATAGATACGCATGAGCTGCAGTACAAAGCACAGTTGGCAGCTAATTTGGATTTAGCCATTTCACACTTGCAAGCCAGGGATTCAAAGCCAAATACCCAGGCCCCCTCCTACTTTCCAACACAGAAACAATTTAAAACAGATCTAACACCTATGTAGTACTGATTTGGTTATCTTCAAAATCCCCATTGTTCTGTTTAAAGAGCATATCCTCCTAGAATAGCCTCCTTTTGATAAACAACTCCTTCTGCATGTCAGCCAAACAACAGTTTTGGTCTTTATCACAAGTGGACCAGCAGCAGTAACAGTGTGTGGCGAAGCGGGGGAGGAGGGGGTTTTAGCTGAAAATAGAGTTCATTGTCAGCTGGAGTTTAGACTCGGGTTTTTAAATAGGTTTTGGAATGTGGATATGAAGCAGTTAAAAGAACCCTACCCTCCAGCCCTTAAAGGAAGAAACGTCTATTCATGCAGTTAAAAGCATAGTAGGACCTCAGGTAATGGGGTCGCTCGCGTGTTGTGCACAGAAGCTTCTTGTATAAGAAGGTCGAAAGACATAGGCAACAAAATATGAATTCCTGAGGAAACAAAAAACTTCCCTAAATAAAAATACACGACTCTAAAGAACCTGGTTTTTAAAAAAGTTTCAAAAAGGGATGATTTAAATATATGCATATGATTAAAATGATTAAATACATGCATATTTAAAAAGAAAAAAACAACCCACAAGCATAAAACCAGAAATATAATTTTAAAAAGTTACGTAGGCCAGAGACTTCTATGCCTTTTACACAGCTTGTAGGAAATTAATCAAGTTGCTACAAATTATTTTTATTTTACATTCCAGGTGTGCACCTCAGGGAATGTGACCATTTCTGAAGTGCTTATTTTATGAAAAATATTAACTCATTTCAATAAAATATCATTGGCATGAATCTATTGTGACACTACATAGTTTGATAGTGTATTTTACTTCATATATCCCCTCAGCGCAGCTGAAAATAGTTTTACTTCTTCAATTCTGAGGATTAGCTGGTATAAGAGTGTGATAAACACAAAAAGCTGCCACAAAAAAAAGTAAATCTTATTTTGTGTGTTCCATTAATAGCAAGCTACCCTAAGAAGGCTGAACTTTGAAAAGCTGATATGACTGACTTTAGTAATCATCAGCACATGTAGGAAATAGTAAAATGGAAAAAAACATACACCCAAACACAAAAAGTGATGACCAAAGTAAAATACCAGCTAAATACCATTTATAATCTAGCTTCTGGAAATCATGCAACTCTTGCAATATCTGTGTGTTTTGCTAGCAGCTGCGTAAAATGTTCCTGTAGTTAGAGAAAAGGCAGTATTCCTATCGTATTCTTATGTTAAAAAAATGCTCTTCGGTCCACAAGCTGCCAGGGAAACCGCATCACTTTGTTCTAAAATGTTTGCTGAAAAGCTGTAAGTGGCCTAAACAACACAAACTTCAACATCTTCAGCAGCGCTATCTCCTGTCAGGACTAACTGACAGCACACCCGGGCCATGGGGTGACCCCAGCTCGCACAAACAGGCGAGACCTCGGATAAGAGAGTTGAATTCGGAAAACGCTGTTGGTCGGCACTGCCTGGTTTCTAGGTTTCCCACAGATAGAGCATCTGGGCAGCGTTAACTGTGGCATCCTGTAAACACTGGCTGGATGATAATAGAGTATAAGGCAGGCAACAGGCAGGCAACAAAGTGACCGTGTAAGACCGTTTTCCTCTGTTTCAGTGGTAATCAGATGGCATAGCCAAATGTTGTGCCTGTGGAAACGAGCTCTGGAAGTAGTTAAAGAAGTGTTTACAGCACCGTCTGCAACAGATAAGGGCCAAGATGCTCTTCAAAAGCCAGGAAAACCCATTGGGGCATAAGGGTTTTTTTCCTCTGGTTCAACACCAAGAGCCACAGATACCTCAAACACAACTCCAGCCCGAAAACTGGACTGGCTTTTCGACAGATTTCCAGTGTTAGGTTCTAGCAACACACGCAAAATCTTGGTCCACATATGGCACATGGCAAAGCTCCCCACTGGTGAAAGAGGCGACAGAAGGTCTCAAAAAATCCTACATATAAGGCAACAAACCGTTCAGACCTTGCCATTTCTATTTAAATAGGCCAATCACAGCCTATATGCACATACGTATATGCAAATCATCAAATGAGATGGGAAAAACTTGAATATAATTGTTGTGCAATTGATAGGAAGAAACTAATGTTGATTTTCTTTTTACTAATGAGTTTTTCTGCATCTTGGTGTGGCAAGCGTAAAATATTGCCTCAATTGTATTTTCTAAAGAAATAAAAGTTAATCCCATTCATTTAAGGGTCCATACTGAGAAATGAGTGTTAGCAAGGATTGACAATGGATTCACAACTGATCTTCCTCCCATTTGTAATCATCCAACTTCCTTGTAAAAACTACGGCAATTGCTGCTGCAGAAAAACAACCGTTTTAAATCCGTTTTTTCTAGCCTTTGCTGCACTTTGGTGTTTGAATGGAGGAGGACGACCTCTCCCTGTGACCAGTCTCCTGAGGTTCTACCTGGCCTGCTGACAAGCACTCGCCCACTATGAGAGCCTAGTCTGTGCAGCTCATTGGAAATTTCATAAGTTACAAAAAAGATGCATCAAAGGAAACTAAATAACTCTTATATTTATAACAATTTTTTATGCTTGTAAAATCCTAGAAATCTGCTATTACAGTGAGGACAGCTGGCATTTTATGTTAATCTCGGATTCAACTGCAAGAAAATAGATACAAACCATGTACTCTTGTGGAGACTTTTGTTTTCATGAGTTTGAGGGGTTTTGTTTGGTCTTTTTTGAAACTGAAATAACCTACGTCCGAATAGAGCATACCGTATGGTTGTTCTCCGTGTAAAGAAAGATAAATGCTTTCCATCTTTTAAAGTCAGCTACAACTGAAAGGAGCTTAGAGACCAAAAAAGGAGAGAAGCAACACCTTTCTTTTTGAGGAAAAATAATGGATTTACCTAGTAAAGGAAAGATTTAAATGTAAGGACTTTGAGCAACATTGCTGGAAAAAACAGTCCATGCATTCATGCTATCTATCATGTGGCAGACAGAAAAACCTGCATGTAGCAATTATGTGCGGATATGTCACTGAGGAAAACTGTGTTATGGAATTAAACAGAGAGATGAAAATTAGCTGCAAGCTAAAGGTGGGGAGGAACAGAGTCCAATTTTGGACCTAGGGCTCTGACAGCATGCTTTAAATATTCAGAATACAAGCTCAGGATCATCAGGATTGCTGTGAAGAGAACCTAGGGTCATTTCAATGACACAGAACAACTCCTTTAAGGAAATCAAATCATACCGCAGAAAAGTGGAGGCACATCAGATAGCAGAGGGGGTTACAGCAAAAATAGAGTCCCCTGTTCTCAATGCTCTTTGGTGTAGCTTCTACAAAATAAACATTTTTCTCCCACTTTCCCTTAGTTTTCTTTTTAACAAATTTGCAAATGCTTATGAAAAGAAAACAGAGACAAGACTGCATCTGGTTTGTCTATGGCGCCATTTGTTGCTATAGGGAGACTACTTGGAAAAGGTGATGAGTGGTAAGTTGGTGAATGATATTAATAGAGAAACAATAGACAAATTGCTCTCAATGCTGTGGTTAACCCTTTAGTTTCTCCCTCTTCTTTGGGAGGCACAAGCAGAGGATAATAATTACATCTCCCTGCACAAGCTGCTAATTGTTTTCCCCTCCAAAATGTTAGCATTTTTCTCCTTTTTACTTCCATGAGCACTATGTAGTAAAAACATTTTTGGAAGCAGGGGGCAGCAACCCACTGGAATGTGGGGGGGTTTTTTCATGATTCGGGTCCTTCAGCAGAACTGAACATTTCAGACTTTAATAAGAAGGATGATTTGTACCCTCAGCACAAATCAAACACTATCTAATGTTGGATTTTTTTCCTGAAGGTGTAGGTGGAGAATGCATAGGTTTAAAGGAAAAATTCCACCACTGATACCCACCAAGCAAACAGAGAGCTGAAACATGCAAACCACTAAGTACTTATTGTAAAGATACAACTTTGTTGAATGCGAAAAGCATCCCTTCAAGAGCCTTTAATAAAGAAAAAAAGGCCGCATAGAAATGATTTGCAGTTTCCCAATGAGCACATCAATTTACTTAATTAAATATTGCTTTCAAAGTTTCAGTCACAATAGCTCTTGTCCCTTGCCAGTTGCAGTAAGAAAGATACATTGAACAAGGATGTCAGCTGAATACTAGCATTGATGTTAATGCCAACTGTCCAAAGCCTTGCCAAGTCGCTGACGTTTAGAGCAAGGACTCCCTCGTTTTCAGCTCTTTTTAAGGCTTTGTCAAAGTACTGAAATTCTAGGAGCCCATTTTTGTGCATTTTGCAGAGACATACAAGACCGTATATTCTCAAACAGGACAAGATCTATCTACCACGTTAAGGGGTTTTTTTAATGGAAAGCGTATGTGTCACAAATTATTTTTGTTTTCATTGCTGACTACCAGATTTTGGTCCCACATTTTGTTTCATTAGACTTACGCTCACTTTGCAAGTGTGCTCATATTTTAATTCAGATTTAAAAAAAAAAAAAATCTTCCCTCCCCAAAAATGCCAATCATTGTCTGAAATGAATCTCCCACATTCAGATCACTATAGCATGACCCCTATTTTTTTTTTTTTTCTTGGTTTCTCATTTCTGCACAGGACATGGAAACTCAGATGCATTCCATTAAGTAGACTTCTGTAGTTTTGCCTGGATCCTCAACTAACTCCAGCCTACTAATTTGTAGGAGAAGAAATAATTGCTTTCTCCTTCATCTAAAAAGCTATGTTTCTACATAAGGGAAGAACCCAAGAACAAACCAGTTTTTAGCAATAGTACCGTTCTGCAGCTCCCTGAGCATCAGGATTGCAAGGCAAAATCATACAAAGGGCAGTAAGAACAGTGATGACAAACATTTTGGTGTGTGTCCTGTTCTGTCCCCCGTCGTCATCCCCCCCTGCTCGCTCCTTTTTCGCGTTCAGTGGTAGAGGCATAAAAAGCAGCAATAAGATTTCTGTAGTGACACTGGAGACAACCAGTGGTATACACACCTATGGAACCTCTTCAGTTACCAGCAGGCTTAATAATGACTTCAACTCCTCTAAAACAGAAATTGCACTGATGACATTTCTTGTAAGTGGGTGCTTCAGCCCAGACTCTTGGTGGGGTTGTCTTGGTCCTTGTGGACTTTTAAGGTGAGATGCATAAATAATTGGTCACTGATACTGCCTAATCACTCCCTTTGTTGTCAACTTCATTCCAGAGGCAACTGCGTTTTAACTTTGACATACTGAAAATATGCAGCTAAAACTCACGTCTTCTCAAAATTTAGTGAATGGAATTTTGATGTTTTCCCTTGACATTCTCAAAATCTGCTCTTGCACTGTCCATCCAAAGTGAAATGTATAGGGAGCATACACAAAGTACAAAACCTTGCCCTTCTGAAGTTATATTCAAGGACTCCTCCTTCCTTTTTTTTTTTTTAAGACACATTTAATTAATCCTATTTTAATGCCAAATATCAGACAAGTGAGCTTATCATTTGCTTGGGCATAAACCAAATTATTTTATATCATAAATTCTAATCAATATTTGGAAATTTATATGTTAGGGCACATCACTTGCAACACATTGAATAAAGGTTTTCTTTAAAGAGCAGTGATCTCCTAAAAAGCATAATGTGTCAAGACTCATTAATATTAAATTATAGTTTACTGTAACACAAACACAGATCATGCCCACAAATAACCCAGCATTTTAAAAAGAGGGTTAAAAAATCCCCACATGTAGTCCTGAATTCCTGTGACACACACACAGGTCTTTAAAACAGTATTTCCACTCATCTGAAGCAGCAGTTTATCCTCATCGCCTTATTATCTGCCTTGGAGTTAGTCTTTTAAACAGAGTTAGACACTTGGATTCCACACGTTTAATCTAAATGCCATCTCAGGACTGGAACAAATGTCACTGTGGTATACAGCCATGGGAGGGGATGGAAAAAAATTAAAAATCTGAACTGTCACTCTCCAGACCTGCTATCGTCAGAAGGAACAGAGGGCGTTGAACACCTCATAAGCCTGAGTTCTGCATTTTAATTTAATTACCACTGTAATTCTACTCAGAAAACAAAAAACAATAACCGAATGTCTTCTTCATGATTCCCTAGTGCATAAGTTGCACGTTGCATGTTCTCTCCATTGCTTTGTCCAGGCCTCCAAAGCCTTAGAGAAACTGTTGCACCATTTCTTGAGGCATTTGTCCCAAAGTTTCAATGGCAAACCAAATAAGAGGCAGAGAATAAAAGGGACTATAACAGCAGAGGGTGATTCTCTTTGTTGTGTAACATCACAGCTTGAAATTATAATTAAATTAGTCATACAGAAAAAAGCAAACTTATAAATCATATTTCATATAAAAATGCTTCATATTCTTAAAGAACTCCTCGTATGCCAGTGAATTTATGAACCAGTTTTAAGGGACTTGCACCACAAAATTTCGCCTACAGAACCAAAGAGGCTGGATGAACAAATGCGGGAATGAAGGACCAAGTGTTAAGTCTTTGAACTTACAGGCGTGAGCTTGGTGCCTTCAGCATGATGAGTATCACCTGGGAGGCAGACTGGGGTCTCTCTACCGCTGCATTTTTGCCACTTTCCTGCAATGCCGGCTAACATCTGACTGATTCTGTTTCTCCTTGTAAAATAATAGATCATCCTCATCGCTCAGTTAACATACCCGGTGCTCAAATCATCCTTTCGCATCTAGAATTCCTTCTATTTTTTTTCTGCCAACAGCTATGAGACTGAAAAAAAAAAAAAATCTACAGTTTTCTTTTTTGGGCAAAAGTCTTTCCATAAGTCATCAAATCTGCTTTTTTCCCCCTGAGATCTACATACAGGCCAACAGATCCTAACATCTGGCATTGCCCCATTTAATCAATCCTGGAAAACTGCCATTTATTGCACACTGAAATAAAGACAAACTGAGAGCATTTATTCGATACAGTGCAATTGGTCACTATTACTTACTTAAAGAGGCTTTTCATGTGCTCCAAACAGTGTTCACATGCAATGCAACTGCACTGGGTATTCACACTGGAAGGCAGCAGCTAACTCACAGTTGTGGAGAGAGAAGAATGTAGTGACTCAGGACAAAAACCCAGCTCACCCAGAAAATGCTATGTGCTCTTGGATGTTTACACAGAGCAGACAGACCTTTTCTACTTTGTTGTTTTCAAGGACACGTCAGATGCCTCACGCCACGGCAGAAGCCAGAATTTTGTTTCTCTGCTTCCAAAGGACAAAGGGCTGAATCAACCATTACTACAGGTCCTGCAATCCCAAGGAGTCTGCAGTTTTTCAAACCTAAAACTGAGAGACTTTCAAGTACCAGCAGTGTCATCGCACACACACACTTAAAAAAAAAAAAAAAATAAGAAAGCAGCTCTTTCAATACAAGCTGGAGAGCGCTACATTGTGCTATGCTTTTTCATTCATCCTTCTTGTTTTTATCAAGCAAGGATGACTAATGTGCTATTGTGATGCTCTTTTCTCAGAAATGTGGCCAACTGAGGCTGCTTCCACCGTAGTTCCATGGGTGTTTAACATTAAAAAAGAGCCCTCAGCCGGGCAATGGGTAAGTCATTACACCCAGCTTTAAAACAACGGGCCCCATACATAAACCATGCTCTCATGCAAATCTGACCTACATAATGTTGAAGTCTTCCAACGTCAGGAAGATTTCACAAGTAATCCCATGTGTCCCATAGCTGTAAAAGTGGTGTTACTTTAGCACCACAGGAAGCACCTCATTTGCCTCCTAATGGTGGCATGTTCCAACCCTCTCCCTGCCCTTCCAAGTTTCTTACAGTTTGGCCAGGAAGTTTAGATGCGACAAACTTCTTCAGAACCATTCACCCTATGCCAACAAATACTCTTCCAGCTCAGCTTACACACAATTTAACCACCTGGGAAAGACTCTAACGACTCTTTGTGCTAAAAAAAAAAATAAAAAAAAAAAGGCATATTCTAGACTGTATATATGAGATTAACATGAAACCTCTGACTTGCCTGACTTCAGCTGAGCCAGGATTTTACTCCTTATCCCTACAGAACTGCAGAACATTCATTTTAGGCCCTAAGATACAAAGACCAAACAGCGCCCCAGAGCACGAGCGATAAGGAAGATAGTATTGTTTTGCTATGAGAATACTTCAAATCGCTCCTTTAAAACTGGACCAGTGTTTTCAACTGAACGTGTAGGTCAGTAAAGTTTGTTGTAGCAAAGCCATTAGTTTACATGTCAAGATATACACTTTTTAACCCCTTCTGCCAAATGAACCCTTGTCTTTCCATTTCTTCTGCAGAAGAGACTTGCCGTTTCAAACACAGCTCTAAAACTGGGTACATCTATCCTTACTTTTGACTGTGATAGTCACATGAGCCTTCAGTTATCTACACAAAACGGTTATTAAAAGAGCATTTTTGAATAGCAGTACTGGGTATTCATAAATGCGTTGCTCAGCCACAGTAAATACAATCACTTTATTCATCTCTTCATGGAAAGCTTACACTTATTCATGCCTCATTAACCTAAAAAATCCTTCCAGCATGCTTATCATCATTCACTTTGTGATTTAAAAAATTTTCTTACCCTAATCAAAGGTATGACGTGTTCCTCTGAATCATGTTATTAAACAATACACGCCTCCACCTTATAAGGATGCCTTATAAATCTCCTTCCTTATAAGAAGTGAGAACAAAAGGAATAAAAATGTTAAATTAGATTGACTAATCTCTTGGGCCCAAATCATCCGTATCTGAGACCTGGAAGTACACAACTGTGGCACAAGATAAATGTTTTAGAAATTGACAGTCTTCAAAACAGTTGGCAACTAGATATGTTGCTCAGAAAATCAGTATTGCTCTTGAAGTATCTTTTAAACAACAAAAATAAAAGCTTCAAACTTAATTCCAAACACAGAATTAGATACTTTCCTCCATACTAGGAATTATCATATGACATTTCACACTTGCTCTAAAACAACACTTTTTCTGACCTCACTGAAAATTCCTTGCATTGGAAAGAAGTTTGTAAATAACAAAATCCCCAGGACATATCAATGGAGAAAGTTTTATTCTGAGCTTTATTCTGACTATCCAGGCTTGAAAAGAACATATTTACAGTAAGATCCTCCTTAATAGTATGAACTGTGTAACACATTTCTCTGAGACATGTTTTATACTAATTCTTTGTTGCTGCAAATAAATATATCCAGAAATACTAGGTTTTGGTTGTTGTTTGGTTTGGGTGTTTGTTTTTGTTTTTTTTTTTCTGACTTTCACCAAGCAATCTCCATGTGAAGAAAGAAGGCACCAAGGAATATAGGAAGTAGTTATTATATGGTTCTAAGTTTGATTGTATTTCACTGACTTCTCTTGTGGCAATACAGAGAAGGTCAAGGACAAATTGTTTAATAATGATCCTAGCTAAAGAGCCTATAAAAGTTTGAAAAAGTTCTTACCATGCTTGCTGAACAAACATACAACTGCTCTCTTCATTAGTTAACGCTAGTCTGAAAGAGAATGCCATTGCTGAGAAAAAAACAGAATCTTAACCTGTTTGCTTTATTTCCCCATATAATTTCATTAAAGGGAATTTAGTCATCATCTCGTTAAGATTATTTGACAGAGTTGTTCCTAATGCAAACGATCTTATGTACAGCAGGTGAAGAGGTAGGCATTGCATTCAGCCGTGAAAAAAAAGGATAACGGTCCTGCTTTTTCATTTCCATGACTGACTTGGTACACAGCAATTTTCTAATGCTCTTGCTAACAATAGCAGACAGGAAGACTGCAGTTCAACCTAGTTTATGTTTAGGAAGAGCAGCACTGACTTCCCACAATTACTCCTTGAATACAGCATCGAGCCAAAGGAGCAGCAGAGAAACAATGGAAGGCTTCCATGTGCGCACGAATATTGTTTCTCTCCTTTGAAGAGCTTGTCATTAGACAATCCCACAACATAAAGGAGACTTTAAGAGAAAAGAAAAACACTGATCTGTATCTAGTGAATAAAAACAAAATTACAGAACAGTTGTGCCCCATTTATCACCACGGAATAATTTCTCTCAAGAAGTTCCTGGTTGTTTCCAAAGACAAATTTAGGCAGTGAATCAGAAAAGTGGAAAGGTTCACATAAGGGAAATTCCCTAGGCTTTTCTTGAACTGGTCTTGGCACTTGTAGACCCCATTTACCTTAACAATTTGATTCAGTAACCCACCAAAAACTACCCAGGACCCATCTTCTGCCACACCAGCGAACTGAATGAGTGTAGCGTGCCGGCTTACGTATACCAGAGGTAGCAGCAGGCAATGCGAGAGACAGGTCGCTTTTCTCAAACATGAGCACGTTTATCTGCTCAGCTGTGCTCCTGAGCCACAGCACCCAGCAGCTTCTGCCCTCTCTGCCACAGTACAGACTGTTGGCAGGAAAAAAAAAAAAGGGGGGGGGACGGGGATGGACGGACGACACACAAGAAATAGTTTAAATTTCCCCACCAGATATTCCATATTATTTTTATGTCATGCATTGTTATTGGGACTGTCACCATAAAGTGTGTACCTGAGATGAGGAAGAGCAAGAGAGAGGAAATGAGCAGAGGAAAGATGCTCTTTGAGTAACTAACAGTCTGATTAGAATTTGGGAGATCTAGACTAATTTCTGTATTTCTTACATGCTTCCTGCATGACTAGATCACATGTGACCTGCAATAACTTTTCCTGTTCTGCATAATTAGCTCATCTAGCAAGATTATTAGCATTCTTATACATTAATATCAGCTTTTCAGGGCAGAGTTTGCCTATCGCTAGATTTATATGGCGAGTGAGCTTATCTTCAGTGCATGAAAGTAATAATAGTAGGGTTGAGGGGAAATATGAGAATGGGAGGATAAGGAAAAAAGTTTTAACTCCGTTGCTTTAGGTAGAAACATGCTTCTAAAATTTCATTCTGTGTATTACACATGCAGTCAAATCTTATTTTAACTAACACAAAAAAAGGCATGCAGTCTAGTATACAGAACCACTGTTAGGTAATACCTATGCACACAAACAAGAACTTGTTGCTTCTAAAGCAACGTATCTGTTCTTCTGCTGTATTTCCCATCCAAAGAGACAATTTGCTTTATGGAACAAGACCCCTAATGAAAACCAATATATTGACTTGTAAGATGCAAGCCCAAACACATTAAACAACAGAGTGGGGCAAAGCAGCGATGACGCACAGACTGTACAACACAGAAAAGAAAGGGTCATGACACACAAATATACATGTGGTCAGGGACTGGAAACAAACTGTCAAACATTTAGATATTTATTCTTTCTTTACATTTTTGGACTTTGGACCTAAGTGCTTTGATGATTATTAGTTTATTGTTTCTCTTAGTTATAAAATTAACTAATCAGACTGCAACAGTTAGTATCTGTTCTTTTAAGCAATCTTCATGAGACGTGCAAACATAAAATCCAAACTCCGTGGCTGAAGCGTAATGGCATTGCATATAAACAAGCACAGAGACTCATCCGTGTGACAAAACACTATGTTTGTACCAAAGTATGTCAGGAAGCCAAGCTGTCCTTACCTGCGGGTCATAACAACTGGGGCCTATTGGGATTCCTCATGAGTTTGTGTTTCTTCAGCAGTGGGGCTGGGTGGACACATTGGAAGGAGAGGAGATCCTGATAGAGAGATAGGCATGTGTAAGTTGATTAATGGTGAATGACCAATATAGGGTTGATATAATCCAGACTCTCTGGCCTTTTGATGTTGATTGTAAGAATGAAGGCATCTATTTGTGTGTTTAAAATTGCAATAAAAGCCCTAAGTTAGAGTTGCTTCTTTCAACACTTTTAATAGCAGGAGGCTGAAAGGTTCAAAGTAACCAGCTTCTCTTCCAGAGATCCAAGGTTAAGCAAATAAAGTTCCTCAAGTCTCAATAAGCCATTATCAGCAATAAAAAAAACAACAACCATATAACAATAAATACGGCAGCATAAAAGCAACCAGGCTGAAGAAACTGGAAAAGTTTATCAAACTGAAGGGGGGAAAGCAATACCTGGTCAATATCAGCTCTGATCCACAACAGAAGCCTTCACCCATTGCTTTCCTTGTCCTTTAGCCTATGAAAGGCACAAATAACCAGTACATTACTGAGATACAGAGTGGCACGATCATTCCAGTGATGATGATACAACTGATTGCAAGCTGAGCTCCAGAAAGCTTAAAAGACTTGTGTTTAAATGATGGAAGATTCAGGCACGGTTATAGTATACTACCACCACCAACAGCAATTTATTTTCTAAGGGCACTCTCCTGCAAGTATCTCAAAAACTGTTGTAGACACCATTGCATGAACCAATGAGGGAGGGAAGTATTATCACTCCTCTTTGTAGTTTACTTCAGTGAGGAAGAAAAAAAAAACAACACACACACACACACACACACAAAAAAAAAAAAACCCACAAACAGAACCCCACAACACGCAGATCTCCTGAATCCCAAAGCCTCAGCTGTCCTTCCCCAGTAATGCAGAGATCTGAATCTGAGAGCAAAAGGAAAAGTTTTGAGATCTACCCATAATAGGCTGTGCTGAGAGAAGCAGCTGAAGGAGAACGGGAAAGCTGCCCAGGAGATACCAATATAAATACAGCTAGCAAGGGCTTATATCTGAGGGAGAGGAAGAGCTGCATAATGCTTTAGACCCTAGAGTCTTCCAGTACATCCACCCTGGTTAGGCAGCTCAGCAGAATTGAGCCACTTCTGCAGATACACAAACTCAGCTGCAAACGCAGGCGGAGCCAGAGATACACCACTTCTGCACCCCTCATCTGTGTCAGCATGGGCAGTGACTGCCTCAGATGACCCCATCACAGTCAGGAAAGAAAAAGAAACTGAAAACAACAAAGCTCGACTCATCTTTCTTGTGTAGACAGGGCTTTGCAAGCAGTGCAGGGCCTCAAAGTGAAGTCCAAATTTAAACAAAATCTCACCAGATTTTGGAGACCATTTATGCAGGTGGTTTTATCCTTTTATGTCACTACTTATTGGGGGGGATGGAGAGGTTTCTAGGTCTCTTTAAAATTGCATCTGTAATTTCTTCAGCCTTGCAGACATTGCCTGTGCAGACTTGCATACGGAGCTTTATCCACCGATGATTTTTAAATTGTCTCATTGCCAAGGGGCTTCTGAACAGTGACAAAGAGTCTATAATCTTTAATATTGACTGAACTATGAAAAGCCAACTACATTATCCAGTTACAAAATGTATCAATTCTGCAGACTTCTAGATGTTTCCTTCCTCCAGGAGCTGGCAGAATTCACTGTATTGGGATGATGTCATACACTTGATTCCCCATTGCTCCAAGAGTTAATCATTAGACCATTACCAATAATGCTCAAAATACTGGGAACAGAGAAAGCAAGCACTTTCTGCCAAAGGTCTGGGAAAAAGACATAATGCAAAGTCCAAGCCAAAGTCCCATAAGCATGAGAACATGAAAAACTGCTAGTCTGTTCCCACTGAGATGGCCTCCAAACATACAAAGCAGTTTCTAATTTGTTTGAGAATGCATTTTAAGTTTCATTTTAATAGGTGCTAAGTACATGCAAACAGAAATACCATAATTAAGGTGATCAATCTGCAAGGAGGAAAGCACATAAAAAGAATGTGCATACTTAAAAGGGTTAAGTAGTCATAATAGTAATTATTAATTGCATTATAATTATTAATTATAATGTAATAGATCGCTGGCTGTTCTTTTGCAAGGAGCTTAAAATAATTTCCAGGTACCACATTAAGTTATGCAATAGAAAGGCAGTCCTGAAACAGCTTTTGAGCTGTAAATCCCACTTCAGCAAAACCATTTCTTTCCACAGAAGGGAAAAAAATCCAACGAAGCATTTGACTGTCTCAACCAGATACATTACGACTGAACCTTAACAAACCTGGAGAAGAGGAAATATTCTGCAATGAAGATTTTAATTATCTGGGGTTTCATTATGATTAAATTGGAAAATAAAATTATGTATTTTTATAGATGTATAAATTTATGGTCAATATTAAATAATTATCTACATAAATATACACATATGTATACATATATATATATATAAAAAACATTTTAATCTCTACTGTTCTTCTGTGTCAAAAGTCTTTTTTCCCCACCAGTTCTATTCTCTAATACTCTCTGAAGCAGACACTGGAGTTGCTAGTTACAAATGGGCAACTACGAGCCAAACCTCAGAACTTGTCCAAAAGCCATTCAGAGCCAGTGGCAGCATGGAGAGCCAAAGCCTGCCTCTGGCTCTCCCACTTGCTTTGCTTTCAAGGGGCAGGAACTCACAATGAAGTCTTCTGCAACGTGTCAGAGGTGGTGTATTTGTGTCATGCTGACCTGGTGTCGTGCAGAGTCACCTGTGTGCAAAGGGCAGTTGGGCAAACGCTGCCGCTTCAGCCCCCAGGGCCGGAGGGTGCAGTTTTGCATGGGGGCAGTGGCAGAGGGAGGCTGGCTCCCACAGACGGCACCCTAAAACGGGTTTTATAAGAAGAATGCGGGTATCAGGCATGCTGCCTTCCTCTTCCGTAGATTTTTAAATGTCTTCCGAAGACTTTTACACAGTGGGATGTCCTTACAAATGTGGCCTAGGTAGCTGTGTGACTTTTGTGACAGTCTTCTGCCTGCTGCAGCCTTTAAGCTCCTGGGACTTAGTGTTGCTTTTTCAGCGGCCCACTCTTCTGTAACACCTCCAGGCAAATTGTAACTGACGGGATGCATGCAATGTCATGTTTCCTAAAACCTTATGTTTCTACCCTATGCCATTTATTTGTCTAAATCAAAAACCCCAGAACGTGGTGCATCTATTCTTTTCAAATGACTAAACAAAACAAGATTTTGGAAGGTACGGAAAAGAAAAAAATAACTTCACTAGTAGCACAGGGCTCATATTCCACATTTAAACATTGCCAAGCAATGAAGCCATTTTATTTCATTGAATTTGATCATGTTTGAATCCACTGGGAAACTCGCCTCAGCAATGTAAAGGCATGGTCTGCTTGGACCCTGGAGCAGTCCTCAGAATATACAAACTACACCCAGGAGGAGCTGCATCAGAAGTATTTTCTCCACTTCCTGTATTAAAGAACGAAGCAAGAAAATAACATTTTTCTACATTCATCTGCAACTGCAGCTTTTTCTCTCGTGAAGTCATAAAACCACACAACATACTTACATCACTGCTAAAATTCGAAAACTATAAATAGGTCTATAAACTTTTGGTTCAAATTGGAATATGGGATTCTTTTGAAAAGACAGAAAGGAAAATAGAAAATTTATTACTCAAAAAATAAACAATGTCCCTTCTCTACAGGCATTGTAGCACATATGTACAACAGTAACCAAATGTGATGTCAAAAAAAAAAAAGAAAATAACCCAGAGAATTATGATTTTTGGGTGAGGATATAAACAGCAGGCACAGATGAGCATTTAAAAATAAAGAGCCTATTATATTCAAATGAAACAAAGAATGAGGAGAGAAAATAATAGGCTGTAAAAATATATCTGTCAGCAAAGCTGTTTCGGGACTGAACGCTTCCCCCGTGAGATTCTCAGGAAGCACCAGGCACCCTCCAGGTTTAAAGCTTTCATCCCTGGGCTCTGAGCTATATTGGTTTCCTGTATAAGAGGAATCGAGACAAGAAGAAAACATTTGACCGACTGCCCCAGCAATCATACAATGTTTTATACTTTGTGGAGCGCTGCCTAACACAACAAAACCAAGTATTGTTACAGAGGACTCAAAGAGTCCAACCAATTATGTCCCTTCATGGGTACGGCTATACTTGCCTTTGATCACCAGTTCTAACTACCAGCAGTAAAACAAACACAAATCTGCAGACACCATCAATAAACCCTGCAGTGGGAGGGAACAGAGATACTCAGTGCCCAGTTGGCTTTTTCTTCTTTTCCTTTTTTTCCCCCCTTCCCTAAACCCCCATCAAAATTACCTACTGGTTGTCTTCTCTAACTCACAAGCAGATTCAAAGCAAGTGAAGGGTAGCTTTGCTCACTTTTTAAAGTCAGTTGCAAGGCATTAGCAGAAAATTTAATTTTAAAAAAGCACACTTCTTCAGCAGAATTCTCTAACCGAGGCAAAATTCAGTCTGCTAGTTACCTGGAATTCATCTGTGCTTTTATTAAACTCTGTTTTTACACACGCAGACACACGTAATGTGTGTATTCGTGATCAAAGAGTTTGTAGAAACATTCTTCTCTTTACTTTACCATTTGTTTACTGTGTGGACTTTTTCCTGAAGATTTTCCTGCTAAACACAATCTAAACACTCCAAATTTTCTGACGATTTGTGCTATTATTCCACTATGACCTCACAGTGCAGGACTTAATCAGCGAAGAGGTCTGGGGTGAGCGTGTGCCGAGTATCGCTCACCCAGCACTGTAACTCGGGCTTTTCGTTGCCACAGCGCAGAAGTTCAACAAAACAGACCTCCCAGACCCAAAGAAACAGAGACTCTTCACAAGCTCAGAGGCAGAGCTTCAGCGTAAAAAACACAGGGGTTTTCATCAGGCAGGTTTAAGGCAGAGATCTGAATAAAAGATTAGGAAAGGCAGCCTCTTCCAGCGGTTAAGCCACTGGCCTGGGACCTAGAAATCCCAGCTCTGCCAACCCTGCCTGCAACAGCCCATGCTGCTGGTGTCAATGCAAAAAATCACATCAGCCTGGAGCCTCAGAAACGTGCAGGACCTGAATGCCCTTGCAACCATTTAGAGTCAGGCAAAGTACCTTTGAGGGTCTGGGCCTTGTTTATTTTGTGCTGCAATAACTGTCCATAAAATGAAAGATAATAACATTTCCCTATCTCACCAAGTACATGGAACACCCACTGTAAGAAGGACACCTAGCATACCTGCTAAAGCTGGCTGCTGTAGCGCTTCAAAGAGGCATGAAAACAAAACTGAGGTTTCACATCAGCCACGTGCTGCACATCTGGCCTGAGAGAGGCAAGGTCTAGGTAAAAGCACAGGGTTGCAACCTCACAGACCTGTGAAGAATTAAATCAAATCCAATTCTCTCACCCTCGTGTCTGTGGTCAGATATTTCTTAATAACTGGTGGATGTTAACTGGGCTTTACGCCTGCTGTCTGCTTTGTCTGGCACATGATACAGCTCCTGCCACTGCATAAAGCGCTCAATTTATTTAGCTGTGTCTCCCTAACTGGCAGAGCCAGTCCTCCCTTCCCTTCCAGCTCTGCTGCTTTAAACACCTCCCAGTGCATTTCACTTGGGAGAAGCGCTGCTCCCATGGCTGGCTGGCAGGAACCCTGTCTCTCATATGTAAATAAAGGCAAGACAATGCTTTTTTAACCACATTGCACAGAAAATAAGGATCTATTTAAAAAATCTTCCATGTTCTCCTCAGGTGAAAATTTACATACTATTATTTGTAGTACTGTGTAACAACTAGACAATCCAAAATTGAGGGTGGGAGAATCTGGAGGAAAGGGAGATAATTCTTACTTGTAATGCACTAAAATAGGAACAGCGTGACTTGGATTCAGTTTCCAACTTCTTATAAACTTCACATATGTTCTCACTGCATCTTCCCAATACCCCTGTTCCTGTTGCACGTGATCCAGATGATATGGCATCTTTTCTCTCATCATTTGTCTATTTTACCGATTCAGAACACAATCTGGAGTTAACGAATTTCTTTCGCTGGGAGGATCTACAGCCCTTAGCACAAGAAGAACTTAGTGAAAAACATTACTATAACACAGACACAGCTTCTTCACTTCAGTAGCACTACTTACATCCGGATGAAAAAATAGTGCATGCCAAATAGGTAGTAAAAGCCAAAATGCATGGGTGATAGCCAAAAAGACAACTCAAGCTTTATAATTTACAATCTGTTAAAGCCATGCCTTTAAGTTTTTTTTTAAAAAAATAGTCTGCATAACTTCTAAGCAAACCCCCATGAGAAAAGAAGAAACAAAGCACTAAGGGGAGACAAGTCAAAGAAAAATCAAGCATAGAGCAAAGACTGAATAGAAATTAAGCCAAGCCCTTATGTAGAAATGGAGTAGGTAATACTGTATCTATTGCAAACAAAGTTGCATTTGAATAATTACAGCTCTACAATAAATTGGGAACACAGTAGATGTGCAAGTGAGACACAAGGTGAAATTGCGTCAAATATGGTGATTCATACTTACTCAGAAAATCTGGTTGTTCCTACACTAGTTGATGCCAAGCTGCATTTTATTCAGACCAATAAAATCTTTTGTGTGGTCTCTTGACCTCGCTAATTATCTAATTTACATTTAAGACAATAATGTTGCTTAGTAATTTAAAAAGGAAGTGTTCCCACCCTGGAGTGTTATCCCTGCATCTCCTCTGAAGGAACTTTAAACTGGAGAATGCTGCAAGTGAATGGGAGTTCGCTACAACCAGGTTTGTAATTATCTCTCTTAATTGGTTGAGCTCCGGACTGTTTAAGGTTTTACATATCAATTCTACCCGGCATGCTCAGAGAAGGCAAAATCTGCAGTAATCCAGATTTACCCTATTCCGTGGAGGTTAGAGGCAAAGTAAGCCTCTCCTACGCAGGCTCCAGGGTACCAGGATGCACTCCAACAGTGCACAGACACTTAACGCCTTTTCATAGCCTTTCTTTTAAAAGACCAAACTTATCTTGATATTCTGGTCATCAAATGTCTGTCCAGAACTCAAACGAGCATAGGCTGGGACCACTGTGCAGCATCTTCAGCCAAATCTTACTGTACTAGAGGCAGGAACTACACAGGCTGGCATAAAAAGCATTACACCTTGAAAATCATTCCAGCTTTCCTATACTAGTTAACAAAGGGGGCGAAAAATGCAAAGTGATCTTCAGAAGAAGCTGCCTCTATCTATCATCCTCTACTGTGGCACGAATGGAGAACTTAGGCAACTAAACACACGGGGATAGAGCTGAAGTCAGCAACCTGGTTTTTCAACTTCATATTTTCCTTCCAGTCTGTAAAGAGTTGTGCTGAGGGATTTTTTTATATGTTATACAGTTGCTCCTATTTAAACAGTCTGTGAGGGACCACAGGTGCTTTCTTGCTAAATATAAAACAGGTATAAAAACGATATCAGAATGAGGCAGACGCCCTAATTGTCATGTTGGGTGAGTATTACCATACTGACAGGTAATCCACCAGCTGAGGCCACTTCCATCTCAGTGTGTGCACATGAACTGAAAGCAGAAGCTGGCTTAGGCCACAGGGTGCATCAGGAATTACCAGTATCACTGGTTTACACACTTCTGTTCAAACAGCCTCCTGTTTTGCCGCCCATTCTCCCTGGGTGCAAAGCCACCCACCTGTACTCCATGCCACAGTCCAGTGCCACCTCACTTACATCAGTGCAACTTTGTGGAGGGATGCATATAAATAAAACAGACTGGATCTGCAGATCTGAGTTGATAAGAAAAAAAAAAATAAAATGGTTTTGCTGCTGGATACTTTTGTGTGTGGAGATGTTTAACCTGCATCGTTTCAGCACAGCCCCACAAATGGCTCATCAGCACAACCAGAGCAGTGACGAACTGCAGTACGGGAACAGCCAGGAGAAGCAGGATTTCATAGAGTTTGTCTTGTGTCAAATCCAATTTATTTAATATCTAATTACACCCTTAGAGCTACCAAAGAATGGGGGAAGGAAATGATCATTAGTTTTTAAGAAAAGATCTGATGTAAGTTATTTTATATTGCTTGTATTTTTACAAGAAACAAGACTTGCACATACTGCATTCACTTTCTAGTTCTGTTCTGAATTAAGGAGATTGTTCCTTAAATGATTCCTAGGAGCCAACCGATAGTGATTGATTAAATCCTCTCAAACTTGCCAATTCGTGAAATGTTTCCCATCTTTTCCCAAATGACACGGTCTTTGTCCAGCAATAAGGACACCAAGGTACCTGCAGTAGCTGATACAGTGTGCCCCTCAACAGATGACACACGCTGACATATGACCATGTTCCTCACGAAAAGAGGGCAGCAGTACACTCCTTTAAAGGCTGTAGTTCACTCCTTTCGCTTTTAAAAGAGTCAACAATAAAGGATTGACAGTACCAGCTAAAAAGAGATACAAGCCCCTGCTGGTCTTCCTGTCTTCACCCAGGGTTTCTCCCCAGTCGTGGGGTCTACATATATCTGTTCCTCAACTGCAGCTCACAGCCCAGGGTAATAACATTAAATAAGTGGTGGCTAAGTTAAAATGCTAGGCACTATGCAGGAGTGGCTGAAAAGCTCATACATAGACTCATTATAGAAACTTCTACTACAGAGCAATGTTTCAGCAGGAGAGAATTGCCCAATAATAGCTAAATAATAATAATAAAAAAATAAATCCGCCATATCCCTGAATCAAGACACAGAGCTAAACCCGCAGCAATGTGTAGAGGAATACTTCCTTCGGTTTGCAGCATATAACAGCAGTTACGCAGAAGTTGCAGTGTATTGCAAACATACCTCAACTCCCAGAAGCACTAAGAGCAGATCATACCATGGGAGTGGTAAGGGCTCAGCCCATTTATAAAGGAGACCATGCAGTTCCCACGCCTACAGCTGTAGTTTTCCTCAACTAACAGCCCAGGTCATAAAAGGTTGGGTTACCTCTCACTTGAAAAATTTAATACAGCCCAGCTGACACTGGTTGACAAAGTTATGAATACCACAGAGAAGATAAATGAGCAGCAACAGTTCACCTTACCTCAGATACAAGAAATAAGGAACATCCAGTGAATATTTCATAGAATCATAGAATGGTTAGAGTTGGAAGGGACATTCAATACCATTTAGTTCCAACCCCCCTGCCATGGGCAGGGACACCTCCCACTAGACCAGGCTGCTCAAAGCCCCATCCAACCTGGCCAACACTTTGAGAGATGGGGCATCCACAACTTCCCTGGGCAACCTGTTCCAGTGCCTCACCACCCTGCAGTAAAGAATATCTTCCTAATATCTCATCTAAATCTCCCCTCTTTCAGCTTAAAACTGTTACCCCTCATCCTATCACTACACTCCCTGATAAAGAGTCCCTCCCCATCTCTCCTGTAGGCCCTCTTTAGGTACTGGAAGGCTGCTAATAAGCCCTCCCCAGAGCCTTCTCTTCTCCAGGCTCAACAACCCCAACTGTCCCAGCCTGTCCTCATAGAAGAGGTGCTCCCAGCCCTCTGATCATCTTCATGGCCCTCCTCTGGACTCGTTCCAACAGGTCCATGTCTTTCTTATGTTGGGGGCCACACAGCCGGATGCAGTACTCAAGGTGGGGTCTCGCCAGAGCAGAGAACACAATTAAAACAACATTGGATAAGATAGAAACCCACTGCAATGGGTTGTTGCAGAGGCATTCAAGACAGGACTTTTTCAGTTCAGACAGACTCCCGTAGTAACTGTTATGATCTGGAAGCAACCTGCAGCCCAGAAGTCACACTCCCCTGCGGCTGTGAGGGTGTAGCATGTATAGCAGCACTATACATGCCATATTTCCTGCACCCCCTCCACAGCTACTGCCCCTGTGGGACACAATACAGGGCAAGAGGGGTGAGAGGGACTTTTTCTCAGGAACAGCATGGCTGAACAAAGCACGTTTGTGTTGTCGTTGGTTGTGTTTGTCTGACACATCTATGGAAACTACAAACACTGTGCAGTTTTCCTCTGGTGTGTAGACAGTGCCAGGCACAGAGGTGCTACTATCATGACTGCAGCCTCCTGATATTACTGCAGGACAAACATGGTAATATTAACAATTAATGACTCAGATAAGACTCTCAGTTATAAATTCCCTATCCAAATCACTGAGGTTGTATGCAGTATAAACTGTTTCGACACACAGCTAGAGCTCTTCCCTCGTTCTGGGATACGCGTTTCCACTCTCTTCCATGGACCAGCACTAACACTTATGTGACCTCCTGGGGAGCAGTTTCACACAGCTCATCATCTTTTCAGGTTACTTTTTGGCTGGATCAGCTCCTTGAAACAGTGCAGCGGGAGTTGCATGAGCATTGGTGCTGCTGCAAAAGAAGGCGTGATCATGTATTACTGCAGATGGGAGACAAGGAAAGGATGAGATGCGTAATCTGACCCTGGAGCATGTCCCGTATCTTGACTAAAAGAGAAGGCTGTGGCCATCATGAACCCCTTAGGGTTTTCTAAGCCACAGAATTGCATGCTCCCAGCCTCAGTGACTGCCATCCTGAACTTCTCTGCAAAAATTCAGAAAAAGTTCCATAAGGCTATGGAGAGATGGGCAGATCAGTGTGTCCCACTGGGGGCTGACAACTGGCAGACTATGACAACCCCAGGCATTTACAAAGACAACAGCAACTGCCAGAAATTAACTGCTACGCACAGGCATCCTCCTTCCAAACATCAAACAGCGGAGACTACGTTTGACCCCTAAAGATCAGATGAAGTCCAGCGTTCTCCGACAACCCCGTCATCTCATGTGCTGCACCCTCCCACGAGGGACTGTGCCCATTGAGCCTGGGGTCAGGAGCCAGCTGGAAGCACTTGCTGTGCAGGTCAGAGGTTCACCTTACACACCAAAATGATCAGCAAGGCACCAAGGGAAACCGATTTCTCTCAGACATCTTTGGCAATTCAGTGCACTCCAGGCTCCAAATACAACTCTCTTGTCTGCAAAGCCTTCCCATGGCCTTAGCACACCAGTCACCCAAAAAGAAAATTGGATATGATTTTACTGATAGGCTTCTCTGCTCAGAAAAGCTTTTCATTTTTCAGATGTACATAAATTCATTTGGTTCTCAAAATGCTCCTCTTAGCAGAAATAGCTGTCAAGAGTAGACAGCAATGAAAAGCTGTAAGTAATACCAAGCTATGATTTACATTTGCCAAAACACTCGGAGCTATTTAAGGAAAGGCTCCAGCGCAAGGAATTCTTCCTTCAAACAGAGCTGGGCCAAAGTAACACCTCAGGAGGTTAGAAAAATCTGCACAGAACATTGCAAAAGCAGCCCCATGATCAGAACAAAAGGGAACAAACAAGTCTCTCGGGACAAAAGGCTCATCTCCTTGCTCCAGGTAGTCTGTCCGAGCAGTTTCCATTAATCCATAGCAGAAAGCGCAAGGTTCAGCAGACACATGCTGGAGATGGGGAACTAACCCAGGTCAACAGCAAAAGGCCTGTGGCCTCTTTCTCCAGGGCACCTCTCAAACTGTCTATCTACCCGTTAAACCTCAACCTAGCTTCTTATTTAAACTGATTTACATTTGTTTCACTTGCTAATGAACCTACCCAAAGGGGTTTGTAAACCCTGGGAGGGTTCCGCAGCTGTCTGGAGCTCAGGCCCTTTTCTGAGCACAGGGACACAAGGCCCAGGGTTTGGCCATCACTTGTTATTTCAACAGCTATCGATCACACCATTTCATATCACAGAAACTGTTCCAAATAGTTAAAATATCTCCCCTCAAACCACTCAAGTTTAATTTCTCTCTCAGAAAAAAAAAAAAAAAAAAAAATCAAAGAAACACTGGCGTGTTTCTTCAAATCAAAACATTGTCAGATCAGACACTGGCACAAGTTCAGACCTAACATTTGTGGGGCCGGATCAAAGCGGAGCCCCAAACATAAAACTCAAGGAATGAACAGGCTTGGATCTCCAAACTGTGTTTTTTTGGAAACCAATGTCTTTCCTACCACGTGCATTACTCAAAAGGTAATGGGTTAGGCATTTCCCAACATAACAGGAGGGTGCAGGAGCACAGCACTCCCAGGAATTGCACCCAAACAAGACGGAGACCACCAAGATGCGGGGCAACCAGGAAGGCACAGAAGGAAGACGACTAAAGAACCAGTGAAGGCTGAGAGCTAGAGGGAAAAACTGTTTGTACAAGTATTGCAGTGCCTCAGAGCGGGTGCTAGGAGCCTTGGGCAAGTGGCTGTTGTGTTGACCAGTAAGCATCGCCCTGTTTTACCACTGAAAATTGTGATTTGAAGGGAGCTCCCATTCCTGCAGCCCTGAGGACTATCTGCTCAATATTCGCCCCGAAAGTGGCCATTCTGCCCCCACCCCACCTCACCTCACGTTTGTAACACCAGTACAGTGCTGTGAAACGTGGCACAGGGACAGCGCTTGTGGAGACCTGCCCAGGCATTTTTAATCGCAGCGCTGTCTGAAGCTGCTCAGAGCAGATTATACATGCAGATGTAAAAATACCTGGGGTAAAATCCTAGCCCTGTCACATTAACAGCACCCGTGTTCAAAGGCTCGCTGGAGCTTTGCACAAAAAGAGGACCATGCAGGCAGTTTTGGCTCTATACAGAGAAATCAGGAAATGACTTCAGCCTATGTCCCCCCCCCNGGTCCCTGGCCTAAACCACGGGCAAATAATATCCAGCAAAACATCAGGGGACTGAAACAGTCAAGTCTACAAGCTGGACCTGCACCTCCACCAGAATAGTTGTGGGACTCCAGGAAAGGTTGACAACTGAGACCCTGTTGACACGCAGCTGTCGACTTCCACTATCTGTTTTAACATCATCTGAACCCTGTCTGGCTGCTGAAAATGTGTGAAAATGTCAGAGACCGAGGGCCTTGCAGCAAAGTCAAACTCTCGTACCTGCAATGTCGAGCACTGGAAGTCAGAGCCCACCGGGATGGAGTAACCTGCCACCCTTTCGCAGGCTCAGGGACTCTCACCCCAGTGGGACCCGTGGGAGTCCCTGGTGCTCAGGGATCAGCTTCTCCAGAGGCAGCAGAATAGAAGACAATATTGAACCATTACTCCACCACGGTCCTTCTCACGTCAAGAATTAATTTCCTGTATTAGGAAAAGTGGATAAAGTTCTCTTAATCTGTGTGGACTCAGGGCAGGGAGGGGAATATCTGACTTTCTCCTTTTTCTTGTGCTTCAGTCGGTCATGATTTGCTTCCCTCCTGTAGAAATCCAAGGGTGATAGCCTAGACAGTGTCATAGAAACCACGCAGGCCCAGGGGAAGGTGACTCTAAAGTGCTATTTCGTTTGCCTGAGCTCAGACAAAACAGAAAATGGAAAGAAATATCTAGGAGAGAAAAGGAGAACAGATAATTTCGGCATCTGTTAAGAGACGTAAGGAAACGCTGAAGGGTCCCCATCGAGATTGTCACTCTAAAATCCTCTCTAACAATGCTGAAGAAAAACTTAAGGACACTTGGAAAAGAGTATCAGCGTATATCAAGCATTTTTTAGCAAACCTTGGTAAAACTAATATGCCAGACTCAACAGTCCTATTGGGGTCTCTGTTCAGATTTTGTGGATACTTCGACATCAACAGAGATTTAACCAATTTCCAGCTTCAAGACACACCAATCTTTTAGGAATGCTTGAATATGGAGACTAGGTGGCCTATGCCTGGGTAACTCAGCTAGGCCAGACATCAATCCCTTCGCAAAGATGCAAACATACCACATTTGTGGCACATTTGCCTTACCCTGTAATGTCTGCAATCAAGGATGACCACAGAAAGCACGCCAGGCATTTCCATCCAGATGCTAAATCCGAACCATTTTGCTTATAGAAAATCTGCCAATTATAAAAATAACTTAATTCCAGGTGGTTAGCGGTGGGTTGCCGGGGGGGGGAGCAACAGAATGTTAGTACTGCTGTCCACACAAAAACATCATGTTTTAGCCAAGAACATTTAAAAAAATATCTGGATGACATATGAGGAACACCGACAACTTTCTGTGGATGATCTACTGAACGTATTGCTCCAGCTGATCTGAATTATATGTTGCATTTGCAAATTTATTTCAAAGGGCATTTATAACTAGAAGAAGAAAAACCTGAAATAAGAGTCTTTGTTTCCTCCTCCTGTGAATAAAGGCTATTGCTCCTTTTGAAGAAGGAACAAGAAATCGCAACACTAATACCAATAATGTGTGAAAGCTAACAGCCAGCTCAGGTCAGAGCAACTGACCAGCAACTCCTACTAAGACTTAACAAACTTTTCAAATGTGACTGAACCATGGCAAACCCCAAGGTTTCCTAAAGCCACAGCAGTATCTGAGGAGACACTTAAATCCTGAAATTGCTACAACTGACTGTATCAAGGACAACTGTATGGTATCTGGCTCTTTCCGATGTCTTTACAGTAAACACTCCAGTTATACCAATAAATGTTACAACAAAGTTGAAAGAGCATTGAATATGGGCTGGTTTATTAAAATGAACAAAAGCGTATGCTTATTTTTTGAAGTTTAAGGGCTATCCCTTCGAGCGTGACCAATGCAAAAATGCGTGGTTCATTCCTTCTCTGATACTCCCTGGGCTGAGAGACCTTTGAGCGATGTTCTGTTTCAGCAGGAAAGCTGCTAGCTGTTTGAAGGGCAACGCTGCAATGTGTGGTGCCCTCGACTGCCATTTCACAGTCTTAGATGGCAAGTTAGTACCTACAGGCCTAGTTTATCCAGGTAGAGCTAATCTCAGCCCACAGACTGCCCCATCATAGTCATGCCACACTGTACCAGAGTCTTTCCAAGGCAGGGCAGAGAAAGTCCTGCACCTCTCTATGCAGCCAACCCAGAGCTGAAGCACTTGCACCTCTTCTGCCAAAGACCACACAGAATTGCAAATGAAGCACAGAGGTGTTGGAAAGCATGTTGGTAACACCAGGTGCAAGCTGGGAAGGGATGAAGGGGGTGTCCCAGTGTCACATGCATCTGAACTTCCACAATTCACTGCATACAGAATTTTACTACTTGGAAAATGGTTTGATCTTACATTGCGAGCAAAGAAAATCTTCCAAGTAAGCAATATGTTTATTCTATGGTAACTTTAGCTATATGCTTTGAATGAAAGAGGACAACAAGAAAAAAAAGCATGCAAGGTGGGGATGAAATCACAAGAGAAAAAGACAGAAGGGCAAAAAGCTTAGGGGTAAAATCTCTAACCTTCTTCCTTTCCTAAAGGAAAGGAAAAATGTTCCTCTACTCATACTACTTACTACTGATATTCATTAAAGACCTGATTGTTCAAACTCACTGAAGCTGTGAACACACTATGAAACACAAACTTTCTCCTTCATACTTTCAATAAATTAGAACATAATTCTCTGCCCAAATTCTTGGGTCACCTTGTGAGGCAAAGGTCTCAGCCCTGCCCTCTAGCACAACACAACTAAAAGGAACTTGTCTAGCTGATATGGAACAGGTCTTCCAAAATGCTTGTCACATGAGCCTTAAATAAAGCTGTGATAAATGCCTTTCAGAACGAAAATAAATGAGAACCCTGGAGTACCCTGAAAGCCCAGTCTAAGGAAATTAATCTGTGATTAACATTTTTTAATCATATTCTACAGACAGTGTTTCTTCTTTGGGAGAATGGTACTTTCATGATGGTTATTGGGAGATTGGGAACAAATCTCCCTTCATCTTGATTACTTATTCCCCCCACCCCACCCCATAAATTCTGATAAGACCTTCACCTTTACAGTGACTTGAAGCAGTGTATTCAGTGTATTGCCCTCCCTCTGAATGAATTTGGGAGTCCTGAATGTGCACACATACCACTGGCTGTTTATGACAATGACAGGTGATGGCACAGCTTCTGCTAAAAGCAGTTCCTGTTTCACAGTCCCGCATTAGGACCCTCCTGGGGAAGTTACCTGTCAGAGTTGAGTCACTCTCACAGTTCATCGTAGCCAAAAGCAGCACATCCCGCGTTCCAGCCCTGCCCTTTCTTCTCTCCATCCCAGTCATGCTAACCCACCCTTTCTCTTGCATCAAACTAATGTTCATCAGAGCCTTCACTGAGCTCATTCAGTTCATTAACCCAGGAGCAAACAATTCACTATTTTGTCACGTTAGTTTTCTTCCAGGCCAGCGAGTTGAATCCGTTTCACTCGAGGGTCTGACGAGCACTAACTAGGCTTGCTGGTGGCCAGGGGGAGTAGGCAGCCAGGGGCAGGGAAGAGGAGCAATAAGTTGAGGACGGGGCACCAGATGTCCCCGGTACAAAAAGAGATGTGATCAGCTGTAACATGTCACTTTACCTTCAGCAATCTGACCCTAACTGAAGAAGTTTTCTTTGCAGCCAAGGAGCGAAACCGCCAGCTGCAGGTCTCCTCTTCAAGCTCTCAGCAGTCTGACACAAACCCTTACTCCAGGCCAGTAAGGACCCTGACAACCAACAGGGAGACTCTGGACCTAACCTAATACCTATGGAAAGGCAGGGCAAAAAGTAAGTTTGATGCGCTCAACAACAGCTGACATTGGTGGAGAAATGCACACTGCAGCTTTCTGTGTTTCCCAGCGGCTAACAGTTTTAAGACTTCTTGTATTGACTAGGCATTTCATCACCTGCAACCAACTCGGGAAAAAAAACAGGTCTACCCAGAACGAGTGACAAAGGAGATACTGGAAAGGCACAAAGTTTGCTATATTCTTAATCCGAAAGTCTTTTTCTATGCTTATTACACAACACTTACACCTCCTTGATCACTGCTGCTCCTTGCCACCTTTTTACACAACTTCTTCCTATTTGCCTGCCTCCTCGTTCACGGAGACCCTCCCTAAACACCTCTACAGCCTGTTCATTTTATAAAGCCCCTAAGAGCATTCCTCTGCCATACGTGTTTACGAGAAATCAGCTGCTAATTAATAGCCCAGAAGCAAAATCTAACACGTTTGCTTTTGCACATGAATATGTATCAAATGTATATACACTTAAATATGTACGGTATATTTAATATCACGCTTTCCCTTCTTCCCCCATTCGTTGTATGCCAGGGCATTTAACTAAATTGCACTGGAGCTTACTTCCTATGACTTGTTGGGAAATCTCATCTTAAGGTGCAATGCTTTAATACACTGGAGGATCATTTAATTCCATCTAGTTTATTCACACAAAAAATAACACACATCACTGAACCTGACTCTGTGTGAGCTGACACTCCCTTCCAACAATGAAAGCGATTTGTTACTTTTCCCCTAACAATAGCTAGGAGGGAAAGGTTCCTTCTCCACAGCTGTTTCTTGAAAACCTACCAGCATACTACAATGACTGACAGACCTTTCAATAGAGTAGGTTGGATGCTTATTCATCATAAGTTGATCCAAGCCCTTGATAACCTGATAAAAGGATGCAGTTGACTGCTTTGTGAAACAGCCAGGATTTCAAAGACTGTGTAAAACAGCGGATATCATAGTATTTAACCTGTTTTCTCAATAGCAGAGTTAATCTGCATAACTCATTTGTTCAGTGATACTCATCTACATATTAGCCACACACATATAACCTGACCTCCGTTACATGTAAGGTTTCAGTTTAATTTCTGGCTTCTCTTCCTACTGTGTTTAGCATCCCAAATACATTGCTTGTAACTTCCCGGCCAACCTAAATGGGTTCAATTCATATAGCAGTTAAAGCTTGTGCAAGCGGCTCCCTTGAAACCTTTCTCTGCCGCAACCACAGCACCCGTGATACCATCAGGACCAGGTAGAGTTACCATCTATAACAGAAACTTTTCCAAAAGCCACTCTTGCCACCTTTCAGCTCCGCAATGAATTGAAGCACCACTGTTGTGCAGAGAAAACCCCTGCAGCTCTGAAAATTATAGAGGAGGAAAGCAGACAAGTCCCTTTAGGTGGTAAAAGAGGTTACGGTTTCCTTCCAATAACAGTTACCATATCCTTTGATATTCTATCTACTTTATCATTTTCCCCAGTTTTGCAGAGCAGCAGCTGTGATAACACAGAGCCCATCTTCTGCACTGCCTGCCACTGCGCGGAGGGAGATCCGTGAGGACGGAGAAAACACTTGTTGGGAGCCCTCAGCTTGCCTGGGCTAGGAGGCAGAAGATGAGTCACCACCTGACCTGGGAGCCAGGGGTCACCCCCTCCGGGGAGTCACAGCCTTGTTCGGTCCACTCGCAGCTAATCCCCAGTGAGTGGCTCTCGCTAAAAGATTTCTTTATCCCTTCGGCTGAAAAAAAATAACAACAGAGTTAACAAGCCCAGTAAAAATCCATGACTCAGGCAAATCCTTAAGGATCAAGTGGGGAGGGGGAGGGAACATAAACTAATCCGAGAGTCCAAAACGTCTTTTGCCAAAGCCTTTTAAAAAACAAAAACTTCACTAGGGTCTCCTCGTTAGTGGCGATTACAGGGGAGGCATTTCTTTCTTTCTTAACTAAGAATCTCTTCTCAACAACACAAACAAGGGTGCCCATTGACGTGGTGCAGTGCTGTCTAATCCATCTGACCAGCTGGCTTTGTATGTCTTTTATACATACTGGCGGAGAAAAAAAGAAAGGCCTCTCGCGGAGAAGAGCCTCCGTCTCCTCAGCGGAAATACTGGTTTTACTGCTGGATGGCCTGCAGTGTTCCTGGGGAATAGGTACAAATTTTTCTTTAATAGAAACGTTTACAGTATGCGGTTTTGAATATCAGCAGTGACTCACATAAGTTATAAATGATCGTTTCCTCCTTTTTCCCTAGAGAAAATGACACACATCTTAAATGTTGGTTCTGCCACTAGTTTCCAAATCTGAAAACATCAGCACAGGTCTCCTGGGTTTAAAAGAAAAGCATTAGTGATGTCACTAAATTTCAGTAGATGCCTCACAAATGAGCCCGAGGACAACACAGGGCAACAGGTACACAGCAGAGAGCAAAGGTACATAGGAAGGCCCCTGAAGGACCTGTGAATTGCCTACAATACCAGCTTGCAGTGCTTATTTTCTAGGTCAATTTCTGGAGCCAGATATAGGAGAGATGAACCCCCAGCTGCTGTCACCCCTTTTGGTGGTTTCTAGCTTGGGCCAGCACCAATGCCACAGCTCAGTGCTGCAGAAAGTGAGGGCTTCCCTCCACCCCATCCCAACCATGTGGCCCAGTCCTCTCCCAAGGGCACCATCTCTGACATTCACTTTTCCTTTCACAGAGCCAATAGCAGCCAAAAAAACCCGCCAACCAGCCAAGGAAAACAAATAAATAAATAAATAAAAGAGCTGTCAGTACCACAACAGCTGGGAATAAACACTGATGTGGAGGCAGGATCCTCCCCTTTTTGTAGCATCACTATTCTGTTTTGGCTCAATCTACCTTACGACACCATGCCCCAAGATGTATCTTTACCTTCCCGCTCCAAGCTCTTAGTCCATGATCACTCTTTTCTCAAAACAGTGTCTCTAAAAAGCACTTCAGCTGTTGTCTTTCCTGTCCTATTGTCCACACGTGTTCTCCCATTTATTTATTTTTTCTAAATACCAACATACAAACTATAGCAACAGTGCTAGACCCAGCACAGCTCTTTTCACTGAAGAGTGCTGTAGAAAGAAAGTTTACATTTCACTTCCAAAACTTGTATGTGGATTCACACGTCATGAGTTCCTACACAGCACATTTCAAACTCAGGAGCATTCACTGAAGGCTGGTATAGAGCCCTGAACACACCTGAAGAAAGTTAATTTGAAATTTTACACTTTTACAATTTTAGCTTTTCACCACGTACCTTCTACTCAGCTAGCTTCAGTTGCCTGAATTTTTGATAGACTTCAATATTTTTATTGCTTTGTATGATTTGCATCAAATAACACGAGCATTGCCTCCCTTGTAGTCTCACACCTCATTTTGTTTCACATGCCCTGTCCTTTTAACTGAAGGAGTTGTCTCCTTTTTGCTTCACATCTGAGACGAGAAGTTTCCGAACCATTGTTTTCCTAGCAAAACTCTGGGCCCTCGCCCTAATTTGAGGGGCGCAGGTGTGGGTGCTGTCGAGGGCAGCACCAGGAGGTGCTGGAGCAGTGCAGAGCTCTGTTACAGCAGGTGCGAGATGAGGCTTGGAGTCAACACTTCACTGTTTTGTCAAACACTGTTAGGATTCACAGCTGTGTTTTGACCAGCTTCCATAACCTCATGCCTACATGAGAGCCCTTCTCAGGCATGGCTTCCACAGAGACCCTGAAGCAGCACACAGCCTTCAACAGTGCACACTTGGCAGGGCTAGTGCAAACATGGCTTTTAAGAGCTCTGAAGATGTGAGTCAGAACTCACCTCTTTCTTCAGGCTCCTTCCCCTCCCTTCATGTCAGAAATATTTCCATCTGCCTGCTGGTGAAAGATGTCTTCTAAAGCAGTATCTTATTCAGATGTTTGGGTTACATCTGTAAGGACTATTCTGCCCTAACATTAAAAACAACACAGAAAAAAATGTTTTGAAAGGTGCTAGCAAAGGAAGTTTTAACTTTATGAGCAATTAAAACCTCATGTGGTTACTCTGTTCTGTGTTTTCAAAGAACAACGTGCACATCTACAATAAAATGACTAAGAACTAGCATTTAATCCTAGAAACTCTGAAAAAATAGTTTGGTCGCTGTTCTGATGGTCCCAATCCTTCCCAGAGTTGACGGCTCCCAGGGTAAAGTCACTTCTCCTGGTGCAGTGCAGGAGTGAAACAACGCGGGGATGCACTGCACCAAGCAGCCTGGGTGAAGATACTCATCCACCAGGAGCAGCCTAGCTATTCTTTTCCTCTTAAGCCAGTTTCCCCTCAAAGCTGTGAGTAAAGGAAACAAAAGGCTGGATACTTAAGACTTTTTAAACATAACCAGGCTGCTTCATTTTTCATGTCTTTCATTTGCCAGGGCTTTGCAATTTGCCTCCAACCTCTCCACTGCGAAGTCCTCAGTCAAGTCAAACCTGTTTGTGTGTGTGAGTGCCCTTAGACCCAAACCCAGCCAACAGTTTAGAGTAAACAGACCTACCCAGGGAGGAGCTGGAATTTGAACTGCAAATCATGTGTGTCCCAAACAATTACTCCCTCTCCAGGTGAGGGAATGCAGCAACATTTCTGGTGTCTAAGCAAATTTCTCTGCAGCAGTTCAGAAGACAGGACATCGGTCTTTTTTCATCACGGGCAGGGCAGTGCCTTAGAGAGACTCATCAACAAAAAAACTGCTTAGCTAACTAGTCTGCTCCTTTTGCTTACCTACTGCTGATGTGTTGAGCTAATATTTTAAGAACAGTGGGTACATCCTGGAACCGCCCTCTTACCTCAATCATTATGTCTAAGTTGTTCTGCCGAGTATCTTACATAAGACTTGCATAAGTAATCCTGGTAAATTTGGTTGCTCTAGCTAACGAGGAGTACCACACGGTGAACTTCCCAGACTGCAGAATGCCCAAAACTCCACTGCTTGACACAGCACTCATCCTTCTTTAGCACAAGACTGACCTTTCAAAGAAGATTAAACCTAGGCAAACAATTGAAAAGCCCAAGCAAGCCGAGACCTGGCAACAAAGGCAAACACTAGCACAAAGGAATCACAAAGGCGAAAGAAAAGGGTAGGAATAAATAAGGGACAGTGGTAATCACTCTCCATCTGAGAGCAGGAAAAAGACCTGAGCATGGAGGGGTTTTTAGTATGAGCGCTAAGATTTCCTCCTTCTATCTCCTCACCACCACCACTGGTTTAGGGATGTTCAGATTCAGATCTGTGAACTCACCTGCTACATACGCATGTTCTAATTACACCGGGTAGTCCACTCACCTCTTGACCACATCATTTGAAATGTAAATGACAGGTCTCAGATAAAGGCTACCTATTTGTGGGAAGAGCATGGCCCATGCAAGACTTGCACATCCTGCTCCCCACAGGAAAACGTCTCCCTTCTGGATTGACTTAGAAGATTTCTCTGAAGACAGGTCAGGGTGGTGAAGGCTGCAGAGGGCGAGCTACATAATTGGTGTGGAGGAATACCAATTCCAGGTTGTAAACTGGAAGAGTAACTTCAGAGAGCTCCATTAAAACATGAAGTATTACTCATTATTTCATCTTCTGTGTCTCTTTTCCCAAAGCCCAAGGATTCAGGCTTTGTATGCATAGAAATGGAAAAAGATAACATTGCACAAAATACACGGCCCACATTTGTCACACACATCCTGTTATTCACAAATGAAAACCCACGACAAATTAAAAAAGACAAAAAATTGACACCAGCCAATGATACTTTAATAATCACATAGGTAATACACATGACCTTCTGTATTAGAGAGTATACACAGTATTATTTAAAACTTACAGTAAATCTATAAGGAAGGTGACCAATGGGATTAAAAAAAAAAAAAAAAAAACACCACACCAAAAAAACACAACACCATCAAAAAACACACACACACAAAAACAACCCACAAAACTCACAGTGGTTGGGAAATACACTAATGAGGGTGGATGGTGCAACCATCATTTGCCTCCCTTGTCATTATGAGGCAGTCCTTATTACACGATCACACACCATTTTTGCCTAGACTCCTGCCTCATTCACTGCATAATTATAATAAAAAGAGGAGGTAAATGTTTTAATGCTAAATGTCTTGGAAGCTTAATCTAGGAGTCACTACAGCTTCGCTTATAAGACACATAGCATGTTTCTACCTACATCGAAATACAATCAAAGCTAAAAAGCATGTGTTAAGGACGGGGTATTTTATTCGGTGTGATCAACCTGTTTATGTAACAGGGGTCCAGCCCGGGAGAGGAACGAACTTTGGATCCCCATTCACTTTGTTGTCAGCAGGTGCTACACTGTGTTGTGACCTGTTCCAGCCACACCTATAATCACACAGCGAGCTACAGGTAACTCCTGAGATTGCCTTTTATCTTTAATCGCTTCCTGTTCACACTTCGTTCTGCCAACACCTCCTGTCAGGACTATTGCTGTTTATTTCCCGTGAGTATCTAAGAATATCATTCATCCCGGCAATAAAGGTTTCCATGCGGTGAGGCATGCTTCAGAAGTGACCTGCAGTATTTCCTAAAAGGTTACTTGACTGACTTGTTGGTTGGGAAAGTAAACAGGAAGACCTACATTGTCTGTCATAAAAAGCAACAGTATTAGGCAGGCAGAGATCACTGAAGTAGTTATTCCAGTGTAGTTCTCTAGAAATGAAAGTCTGGTACACAGATTAAATCATCTACTGGTAGCAGTAGTAGTATGGGTCTGATCTTGAAAGTTCTTAGTCAGATTGAATTGTTTCCTCTTACAAATACTCAGATGAGACATAGTTGCAGATTTTTAGATAAACTGCGTTGGTCACTAACTACTCAGATCCAAGATTTCGAAGAGATGCTGGTTTAATTTAGTTTGTGATCCTAACTGCACAGTACAACAACTGAGTCATACCACAGCCTCTTAGAAGTCCACATCTCCCTCTCCCAGTTACACATAACGATACCTAAGCGGTCAGCCTAACTGCTTTAAAGATAGACCTGAAGGGCCTAGTAACTAACTTTTCTCTCATGAGGACCTGCAGGTGTCAGCAGCAATAAGTCCCATCATCGTTGCTATATCCCACCACACAACCAACACAATAGAAGGACATCACTGACCTTCTAGAAGTGTTGTTTAACAAACACTTCAAAATACCAGAATCTGTTTGGGAGGCCACACGGCAAACCCATACCAGGGTATTTATGCATCTGAAAACAAACAATTTTTTACTGCAGAGAGAAATAATACAAAAGTGAGGGGACACCAAATGAAACTATGAGAAGATTGCTCTGAAAGAAGGAGAAAAAGGACTGCCTCTTGCACTAGTTATTATCCAGCTGTGGAACACATTGCCACAGGATACTGTAGATGGCAGGGTTGAAAAGGGTCCAAAAAGCAATTGCACACAGCAATGTAAGAGAGATCCATCAAGGGCTACTAACATTGAGGACACCACCTCTGGCTCCAGAATGCAACACACTACTGAAAACTGGAAGAGAACACTAAAAAACCATCACTAAGTCTGTCCTGCTCTTTTAGCTCATTACAGACCACTGTCAGAGGCAGGACAACAGGAACTGTTCTTATATTGTTATTATTACATTCCCTATTAGGCCAAGATTTCCAAGTAGAGCTCAGCTTTCCACCATTCTTCATATGCCTCCTCTCTGCTGGAGCAGATACAACTGCGATAACCGCAGTTCGGACATGCTGCCCCTGCAAAGGACTGCCAACAAATAGCAGCAAATTGACGGACACTGGCCTCACTAGGGCTTGCAAGTCTCAGCATTCAGCCCCTGCTCAGCATCTCTGTTGACCCCACAGGGCCTGACCAGCAAGAATTATTCTGCATCTTCCATTTCACACACTCTTGCTCTCATTCTCAAGTCACTTGCTTCTGACCAGGCTCATCTGCTCCCCAGGCTGACAAAAGTAACACTTCAGCCTTACAGCAGTCATGGGCACTTCCCAGTGTTGCTCTTTTCTCCTTCTGTTTAAAAATGTCCTGCTTTATATTCACTGTAAGCTGGAGTGGTTTTCACTGCTACGTGGAGCTTCCCCTACTACCGTTACACACTTTCATAATTAAGATTTCTCTGCCTGAGTCAACTGAAAACTACTGAAAACGTCAAGTATTTCAAAACTATTGCCAGAAATAGTCTCACTGCTTTCAGGCAGTCTTACTTCTGGCAGTCACCCCTTGAATGCAGAAACTAAAGCAATTTTTAAGATTCCATCTATCCTCCATGTTCATCAGTAATTGATAACACTGGTAATGAATTGCAATTATAGCTTTAAGAGGCCTTCAAAGAGACAAGTCCTCTCCCCATGACATTTGTGTATAAACTGACTACATTCTGCCTTACCCCTTTCAAAAATGTACTGAACATTTACTTTCTCAATGACTCCATCTTCCTTATGGTCCTTCCACCTTGTGATGGGCATCAGCATTCCACACATGCAAGAAATAAGAAGAGCTACCTGCAGGATCAAAAGAGAGTCCTGTTCCGTTGAGTGGATTGATTTGCCACAGACCTCAGGGACCTTCAAGCTCCACACCACCCATTTTAATATCTCTTTTGTGCTTGGCACTATTGATCCTCATACCTCTTCATCTATAAATCATGGCAACTTCCGCTGTGGATGAACAACCAAGCATGCTGAGCTCTTCCTTCTTAAGAAAAATCTTAGACAGCTGTTAGGAGGCAACTTCATGGTTTTAAGTAAAACAATATTGATTTTTATAACAACTCTAATGATGTCACGTCACCTACTTACCCTTACTTCATGAGTGGTGTGTTAGCATTCTCTTTATCACTACACCATGAATGAAAGACTCAAAAGTCTGCCATATCCTCTAAATTTCAAAACATCATTCTCCAGTCAAACCATTTGTCTAATTGAGGAGCTACTGCCTACGGCTGCTTTGTACATGAGAAAGATACCAGACTTTGCTAGTATTTGGAGAAGAAGCAGAAAAACGATGGTCAGCTATACTTTAGAAATGCATCACTTGTTAATCACGGAGTGGTGGTTCTTCTGGATTGCTATTGAAACAAATAGTTATCTGCAAACCAATTACAGAGAACCAGGATGAATTAGAGTATGCTAGACACTTATTCTTTAACAGAAGTCAGACAGCCAGCAGGACTCAGTCTTTTTTCTTAAGCTTCCCTCTAGGAAGGATTTTATTAAATGGTGGGAACTCAGTAAAGCCCGGACCTTTGTCCAACACTTCATGGTGTAACATATCCATAGAGTTTTTTAAAGATTGTGAGTATTTGAACCTGTAGGGGAAAAAATACTGTCAGCAACAATATTTTCAGCTTTTGCCTGGATGGTTGGTTCAATATTTTGGTAGACACACTTGATTTCCTCAGTGTACTCCCTATCTTGTCTCATGCAACAGGGGTTTGAAAACTCAGAATGTTTAATGGTTTATTTTAACTTATGTCACCAAGATATACAAACACCTCTTTAAAACAGTGCCCTGGGAAGAGAACAAAATCAATCCTTTCCACATGGACACTTGCTTCTTTAGATCTTCCTTTCAAGCGGCACAGTTCTTGTGTCCTCTCCCTACAATGCACAGAAGGAAACAACCCAAGCCAGAGGCAATGTTGCCAAGCATGTTTCTTTTTGTTTTGGGTGAATCCTTCCGGCAGACTCTTATATGCTCCGGAAAAATGTATGCTGTTATAACTTTGCAGCAGCTGTTGACTGTAGCAATCCTGTCTGAATCTGGTCCAGTATAGGTCACCAGGAGTCAGTGCTAGAACAAGCACTTCTTAGCTGTTAGCAATTACATCATCACGTCACTTCCCAGCATAGTGTCTTATCACTGATCATCTGGGGAACAGAGATTTTTGTTAATTTGCCAGATGGAGCTTAGTAGGGAAAGTTCTTTCTGGAATACCTGAAGGAGAGAAGAGCTACGCGTGGCCGCCTTTCTCATTTTTATTTTTACTGAAAAGTAAAGCAATCAGTGCTAGCTTTGCAAGAAGATCCTCAGGGTTACCCACAAAACCAGAAAACCCCAAGTAAGTAAATGCCTAAAATAAAACAAAATCCAGTAACAAACACATTGTTTTCTCTTGCTTCTAACACAATACATCCCACTAAGCCCCTAAAACCAATACTGAATGTATTTAATTGTGATCATGCTGAACACAAGATTATCAGAGCCAGAAAATGCCTTGGACTTGAATCAACAATTGTTTTCCATTTTGAAAACTTCACAATGAACATGGCTGGAGACTTGGACTCCACTCCCTGAATGAAACCCAACATGAGACCTGGGTCCCCAGAGTCCCAAAACTGAAGTGACCCAGATGCTGCAAAGGTCAGTGCAACCGAGAACCACCACTGAATTACTATTTTTGCTATCATAATGCCCAAAGTCTTTAGTCCTGAGCCAGGGCCTCCACTGCGTTAGGCAATGCGCAAGCAGTCTTGAAGAAGTGTTTCCTGCACCAAAGACATTACAGTAGAAGTTTTAGCAGGCTCTATCAGCTACATCAAACAAGCAAGGGGACAGGAGGGGGACCTGGTAACCCAAATGCAAGCATATATTGGCACAATGAGCATTAGTCATGGCTTACCACCAACTAATCTCAAAACAAAATATTTTCCAGTAACAGTTCTCACTTTTACCAACAACGACATAACAGCATTTTTTTTTCCTTCCTTTCTGGGCTCTCAGTACTGAACCACCTACGGACAGAAAACCCTTCTCTTTTTTGCTAGCACCATGCCATTTTGCTGCGTCTTGTGCACTGTGAGGCGGGGGGGGGAAGCAGCATCAGCAAAAAAGTAAACCATGGCAAGCCAATCAATTAGATGCAGGCTGGCCTTTCTTTTCACAGTGAAAGGGTTTTCTTTTTTCCCCTAAGAGTGAGAAAGCTCCAAAACTTAGTCTTATAAGGAGGTGTCAATGAGGTCCTTTATGTAAAAGCTGCATTTAAGAGGGAAAACTCACAGTTCCCAAAGGCACGTTGCTTTTTCCTCCTTGGCGCTTTGTTCTGAGCCTGCTGCTATATGTGTATTCACTGGACCAGCTTTTATTAATAAGATTTGGTATTCTGCATGATAGCTCAGAGAGAGTGGGTGATCTTCTATGCACCGTTTATTATTTTACCAAATTTGAAGGATCCTAAGCTTACATGCTTATGCTCTCAAGCATCGTGCTGGGTTGTAAAGGCAAGCCACCGATGAGGGGACAAGCTGCAGTTTGGCTCCAGAGGAGGGGGCTGTAAACACGCCATGAGGGCTCACTCCTGGTGGGACGTGAGCTTGGGAGCTCAGCTTTGCTCAGCCGAGGATCATCCCATGTTGTCAAGAGGCACTATCACTATGTGATTGAGTCCACCACTTTTTGTTTTCACCTCGGGCTGGGAATTGCAGAAAGGGGTTGCCCTTTAGCCCCTCTAGCACAGGGGTGGTTTGGTTCAGACCTCTGGAATTCCCAGATCCTGAAGGAAACTTCAAAAAAATGCAGGAGAGGCTGGACTCGCCTTGCAAAGCAGCACAATCACAAAACACACAAGCTTATATTCTATATTAAATTACGAAGTGCTTTATCCATTTCCCCCTAAGCTGAGCAATGCTAGGTGAGCCAAGCAGAGTAAGTGGATTCACGTGCTCTAAAAGCACACCATCCAAACAGACATAAATCCTTCTGCCATTCAGAGCAAGGCATTATTTATAAGTTAACTATATATTCCCCCATGGTCACAGTGCAAGAAAAGCATTCATTCTCCGACATAATACTATAGTTCTCCAAGCTTCCTCAATCTACTAGTGGGTTCAGGTTAAGTTCCCCAGTTGGCCTGCCCTTACAATTTCCAGCAAATGAGTCCTAGAATGACAGAACACCATTTTATTGAACTAACTAGCTGCTTTTGGCTTTCTTCTCGTTTCTCCCCTATAACACAGAGCCTTTTATCTTGGGGCTGTCTCCTCCTGGGCATGCCTCCAGCTAGCCTTAGCGCCTGCTGCACATGAGCACTGTCTACGCAATATCATCATTGCTTTAAAAACGTACCAAATGCAGGAAAACAGTTTCTCTCTCTCTCTCCCCCACCCACACCCCTTTTTTTAATAAGAATTTTTCCATGTGGTTAGAGAAATAACATCTGGAATTGCTGAAGGCTGCCAAAAGGAGAGAATGAAAACAATGAGTTGAGTCACACTTAAACCTGCCAACTTCATATAATTTAGACCTTCTTGAGGCAGTTTGAAAAGAAAAAAAAAATATGGAAAATGTTTTTGTTTGCTTTTTATAATGCAATTTTTTTTTTTTTTAAGCTGCTGATGTAAGTTGCAGAGTCAGCCAAGACATAGCACCATGGCACGGGCATTCATCCTTGGAGCACTCTGATATCACAATCTTTCTATAATTCATCTATACATACGCAGCAGCAGATCAGGGTTTCTCTTTCTGAGCAGAGTCTCACTGAACTTGTGAAATTTCTCCCAGGAGCAGATATGAAGCTGCCCTGGACCTTTTTATTCCATCCTGCAATGCAGTGCAGAGAATTTGAAAGTTTCCCAAATGCCCCTTCATTTTTCATACCCCTGAGCTGTACCGGTATGCTCTGGTAAATTTTAAATGGTTGCATACTGCTGCAATGTAGTCTCTGTAAAAGATCAGCTCCTGTACAATTGCCCTACCCCTAGTTAAGGACATTAAATTTCTCTGCCTAGTCGAGGAAAGGCCTTCAAGTGCTTCCACGGTCATAATTTTTCACCTCTTTCCACCTTGAACATTTATGCCATGCTAGCACACGGTTGGTATGCCCACTGAAGCTGGTGATTGCAATGCCAGTACAGACAGAGAAAGCAATTAAACAATCTAATGAATGGGAAACTCAGGTGGTAGGAACCACCAGCAAAATATTCCATGAAAGTCACAAATAGAAATCAGGCCAGGCACAGCGTGAGGAGCTTTCCATGGGATTTAAATGCAAACATATGTGTGTCGGGTGGAAAAGAGCAAAGGTGGAGGCTGCATGCTGTTTGCTGTAGCCTTGCATGCATGAGAGAGAAGACCAGCAAAGCACAGGAACTTTGTGGCAACACTGGGAAAAAACTAAGAGAGACCTCTGGAGAACAGCCAAGCAACTTTCACTTGCTGATTGGTACATGACATATTCAGGGATTTATAGGTATTGTCTGTAAACTGTCTGAATACAAGACATATCCAACTTCATCACCCATTTTTTTCTCCTTAAAGAAACAACTCAAAAGACTTAGCTGTAGCTAACTGCTAGGACAAGCAGGATTGCATGGCTTATATCTAAACAAAGTATGCAAAGTTATTATCAATCCCACACAGTACCATCTGACAATGGAGAAAAGGTGATGTACAGTCATGTTGTATGACCGCAAGAGATGCTACATTCTCCTCACGAGGGCGACTACAGTATAAACTCTTTTACAAGAGTGCTTTTACTGGTATTTCAAAAAACCCTTAGAAACAGACATATTAGCATTTATACTGACATCACCCTTGACTGATATTATCTTACTACCATCGTTACCCATTACTCTTGTGGGAGGAGCAGGCAACACTCACAGTAGCTTTCGCAACAGTGTCCCAGTGTGATAGTTCCACCCTGGCTTCAGCAGCCCATTACTGGCTTGGGAGGAAGGCATCTGCTCCCCTCCTTTCATTTCACAAAAGTTGCCATTCCATCAGGCTGTGACAAACCACTTTCTGCGCAGCTATCATAGCTCCTTTCCCTCAGTGCAAAGCTACTGGAAATTCTTATCGAGCTTGCACACTCCATTGTTCCACGCTATCACGTGTTATCAGAGGAGTCGCTGCACATTTAGCACAAGTCGGCTTTTTTCTTTTCACTATGTCACTTGGCAACAGTTCCAGTAGCTCTCCTTGCCTCAAAGGCTCTAAACAATCCTACCAAGATGGCTGAGCAGCTAGAGATGCGTTAACACAACTCCCTCACGTGGATAGACCTTTGTTCCGGGATAAGGCAGGATAAGACTCACTATGTAGCTTAAAATCCTTCATAAATAGTAAGCTAAAATAACCCCATCGAGCTTAATACCAAAACAGGAGCGTCTACAAGATGTGGCTACACTGATTTAGTTTTGCTGTTTAAAATTTGCTCCTTATCTCATAGCAAGAAGTTTTCCATTTAGACAGAGTGTTAGCCTGCTAAACGGTAGTTAACCACCCACTACTTTGTACTTACTAACTTACTGTCATTTAACATAAAATGTTTAGGCAAACTATGAGAGAGATCAGAATTCTGATCCCCATACTAAAAAGAAAAGGGCTCCAGGCATTAGATTGTGAAATATGATTTCCCAGGATATATTAAATTCTGGTTTAATGTTCTTTTTGATATCACAGAAAGTCAAACCTCATTTCATGAGAGGGCACTTCAACACACTTTGCATACAGCATGCTTTCCCCTTGATAAAGTCTCTGTGCTGCAGCAAACTTGGAATTTGATCAGAACCTCTGGAGCACCCGGCGGTGGGAGTGGAGGAGAGCAAAACCCACACCGTAAACCTCATCTCACAGAAGTTCCTTAGATAGTTTTACAGCAAACACAAACAAGAGGAATGAGCCAAGGGGCTCGGCAGAAAGCACGGCAGACTTGAATTATGCGGCAGGACAGACTGCAGATGCAGAGCCTAGCTCGTACAACAAAGCCAAGTACAGCACACACCACACGTGTATCCGCACGCTGACTACATTTCTGCAAGAGTCCCGGCAGAATGACAGACAGAAGCATGCATTTAGGACCATCTGTAGCCCAAAAGCATAGCAAGGCCTGAACTTTTTCACGTGGTAACCGTCTATAGTCTAATTATAGAAGAACTGTTGAGGAAAAACTTATGACCTAACCCTGGTTGCAATGTATCTGCTGTACCTCAGAGATTCTCACAAAGTACAGAGTTTCAGAGGGAAGTTCCCCTCTGTCCTCATGGTCTTGCGTAATTCTTTCATATGTTCCATTAGCTTTTGCATACCTCAACGTGAAACAGTGGGTTGAAACACAAAAGCCCAATTGTTTACAAGAAAGCCTACCGTGACTGATATCATTAAAGGAAATCAGCAGGAAGTTGCATAGAGGAGGGAAGTTTGGAATGAAATGGAAAGAGCGCCCTGATAATCTGGGGATGGACAATTTGCTGCAAGACACCACCAACCACTCTCAACTTCTCCTCTTTCTCTGCTTGGGCACACAATTCTCCAGAAGTAGAAGATTCCTGCAATTAATGGGTGACGATATCCCGAGGTCAACAGGGCAGGTTTTTACCCAACAATTTTAAAGTGAAGGCCCACCACTGACACTCTCGTCTTTTAAATTTATTACTTTGATTGTGCCACACTCTGGACCTAGTCCCTGTATAGGCGTCTGCCGAACGTGCAGGCTGACGCAGCCATATGTAGCCTATTAAACCTCCTCACAGGGTCATCCTTGGCAATTGCTGCATAACGTCATTTTAAAGCCATGCGGGCAGCCAAGCAAAAGGTGAGATGGTCAAGAGCCTTTAACCATCCTCCAATTGGCCTCAAGTCCCAAGCATCCTCTCCAGTACACACTGCCACGCTGTCCGCGCATTAGCAAGATGTTGCTGGCAGAAAGCGGTTAGCTGCTGACCTGCGAATATCTGCTCTTCTTTCGCAGAAAACCTTACCATTATGCGACTAGGTCTTGGTCTAATCCAGTGTCTGTGGTTGAGTATTTTCTGTGCTGCTCCCAGACGGTATGCTTTCAGCAGACAAAAGTGAATTTTCAGGACAATCTTAACAGCAGACCATGACTCATATATCATAAAGGAAGGTTTCCATAGCAGACTATATGAAAAAAATAAGTGATAATGCTAACAATAGTAATGGTTTACTGCACGGCACTCTAGAAGTGCTCCACGTGTTTGGAGTCACAAGCAGTGGCGTTGAGTAATGCATTAGCAAAATATCCCTGTATCTTGTAGATCAGTTTATATGCTCATAGAAAACTCTCACAGGTAATATAGATTAAAAAAGCATAATAAGTGATTATTTATATTTTGTTAACAACAGTTGTTATTTAATGAACTTCATTATGTTTCATAACTGATTAAGACTCTTCCATATTAATTCTTGCAAAATAAATTGCAAGCCTCATCTCCAATGAAATTTTATCCCCTTCCTTCACCCTCCTGCACAGTAGGTGCTTTGTAAATTGTGATTACCTTTTATCACACAGTTCTTTTATTTGTTGTAACTCATTTTGATGGATATCTTGTTGATGTGTGATTTGATACTTTTTT
>VYZM01001521.1:128181-141418 GCA_013398915.1 Dromas ardeola
TTTTTTTTTTAAACATGCAGCTTCAAACTCCAAAGTCGCATGAAGTCCAGAACCCCACTAACCCCTCCACTCCCCCCCCAAGAAGCGTGCAAGCAAAGAAGAAAGAGCTGAATGAGCGGAAAAGGGGCGTTGCTTGGTTCAAAGAGTCACCCAATCTATTTACCAAGGAGGCCGAGAGGTCGGAGCGGGGCCCGCGCAGCCGGCCAGAATTACCCCAGCCAGAAACAGAGGCTGCATCGCTCTGCGGCGCGCAAACCTTGTTCTATCAGTGAAACTATAGTAACTACATGACCACTGGGGATTAGCATGACCCCGGGTCATAAAACTTGATCGCGGTAGATTAGCAAAAGATCAGGCCGGCGCTAGAGAGGAGGCCTTTTTTCTTTCTTTTTAAAAGAAAGCGCATTACAAGCAAGATGCTAATTCTGCTTCGGATCAGAAGTAAAACACACGCATGACAAAACAAATGTGTGCTTACAAATATTTTGTCATATTAGATTAAATTATAGCACATAGACTAAACAGAGAAATCTGAAATGCAGGGTCTTGTGTTTGGGATATCCTTGGAGCTTTTATACAAAGAAAGAGAGAAGTTTATACTTTGGCATTGCACGGCGCACAGTCATCTCATACCTGCCGCCTAACACAAACACAACTCGTTGTACGACGGCCATGTATCTGTCAGTGCAAGAACACATCGGTTTAACTGTCAAAATCCTTCTCCTTGCCTTACTGATTTGACTGTGCCACCCTTCTGCTTGTCCTTTCCTGATAAATGACGGCCTGCCCTCTCCTCCCCGAGGCTCAGGTTTGGGTCCATCTGCCCTTATTGCCAACCCTGCTTTCCTATTTCTTTCCCATTTTTGTCTCATTTTAGTTGCGCGCATCCTGCGGAGGCCCCGTCTGATAGGCAGAGCAGCCTCCCACCTTCTACCTACCTCCGTCTCCCGAGAGAACCACTCCTTTTTTGTGACGCTTTCTTATGCCGATCTCCTCACCAGAAACATTTTCCACACCTTCCTACACATTATTACCCTGTCCACCAGGCTGGGCTGAGTCAAGGGGAAGCCTGTTGGGACAGAGAGCTGGAGGAGGCAACGATAGCAGAGGCAGGGACACAGGAATTGGGTCAGGCAGGGAGTCAGCCCAGCCGGGCGGCTGGCACAGGGAGCAAGGGGCGCCCGGGCACCGAGTTCGGCTGGGCGTGCGGAAAGACAGCTCCTGGAGCCTGACGGACAGCAGGGTTACCTCTGACAGGTGGAAGAAACTGCAGGACATCACTGACATTTGGTGTCAACTAGTCGCTAGGCTCGTCTGATGGCTTCCCCGTAGGGTTCTGGCTCCCAAAAAAATCCCATGCTTGGCTTTTAGAAGAACCCTTGTGAATTTAAGAAAGGGATCGTGCAAGTGCAATGTGCTTGCTGAGACAGGAGTGCCTCGACTCATTAACCCAGGAGGTCCTTTCCAGTTCTGTGTGTCTTTGTTTTCCAGGAAGTAAAGGGTGAGGAGTAAAGGAGCTTGTTGGACTGGTGTAATTTTCACAAGGGAGAAGGGGGAGGAGGAGAGAGCAAAGCACTGCTTGAGCTTCAGGGCTTTTTTGGAGAAGGAAGTTTCAACCTTTTCTTCTCCTTTTTTGAAATACATAATGGCCCGGCTTTCTGTTCCCACTTACCCTGCAAAACAGTATGCACCAAACTCCTGAACAAGGCCTTTGTTCCAAGTTCTCTTCTGTTCCTAGGACTGCTGAAGAGGAGCATGGGGGAGTTCAGTGGGGCCAGCACATCCAAGGAGATAAACTGGGCAGTCACCCAGGCTAGCAGAACTGGAGGGGCAGCATTTCTGAGATGCTTTCTGAAGAGCCGCTGACTGGTCAGCATGGTGTACTATGCAAATGCAGAGGGAATAGCAACAAAAATTGATTTTGCCAGAACCGCAAAATAATTAGGACAATTCCTGCCCTGCAGAAAACGTATCTAGGAGAAGTTAATTGCATCAGCAGAGGGCTGAAAGCCTGCACTAACTGTACGCAGAACTGTCAGCAAGAAGAGCAGAGCTACACCAGCCATGGATGTCCAGAAAGAACTCCTCTTATTTCTGCTACCCACCACCCAGAATACCCCTTCCCACCTCACCTCCACCCCCTCAGTGCCTCCTCCAGGAGAGGACATCCTCTTCTCTCTCAGCTCCTGATCAACCCAGTCAGTGGCCCCGCACTTCCTCACAGAAAAACACTCTCCATCCTGATGGTGCAGGGAGGCACATTCAAGGGCAGCCAAGAGGTCTCTGGGACTGCAACACTGATGAGGTTCTCAATCACAGAAGAAAAAGAAGAAATAACTAGAAGAAGTAGAGAAGAAATAACCCAGAATACATGGGTTTAATAGCATCCCATGGGGGGCTCTGTTGGAGTCTCAGCATCCCTTGTCAGTATCCAGCAAGGAACATGTTACTGCAGCATGTAGCCCTTCCTTGACAAAAAATTCCCACAGAGCAGTTGCATCAAAAATTTTGTCACACCGCTACATTCGTTTTCTTCTTGCCCACCCTGGCAGCACCTCCTTCAGTCCTCAGTGTCTTCTCTGGACCCGTGCTGCTGCCACCCTTGCTCAGCCAGGTGCATTGGTGGCAGCAGCCTGCACAGGAGATGAGATGACAGCACCGAGCACTGATTCTGGCACCTCTCATAGCTCTGCCATCATGGCCCAAAGCGCTGGTGCCCGGGATGGTGCAGGTGGTTATGCTAGCACAGATTATTTCAATCCTCCACCTGCCAGCAGCACCCAACGCTGCCATCATTACTGGGTCTGGGGCCTAAGAACGCTGCTTCAAATCCCTCCACTCCTGTTCATAGCAACATAAACCCAAAACGTCATTAAATCTGCCACTCTCCTCCTTTGTCCTAAAGTTCCCCAGATGGCTTTGACTTTCATGGGGCGGACACCAAACCTGGTCCCCTATGCTGCACTCACCTCCCCAACACCGAGTCCCTCCCTAACACAACCAGCATAAAATGCCTTCCCTGCCTGGGTTTTGCTTTCATTGTACCCATTTCAGAACTGATCCCTGAAATAGCACAGGAGCTAGTGTGCTGACATGCAGATTGTTTTTTGAAGGGAAAAAGATTTTCATTCTTTTAATGTCCATTAATTAGCTAAAATGCTACTTTTACAGAAGAGCCTTGTTCCTCTATAAGGACAAAAAAAAAAGAAGGGATAAAAATTGGCCTTATCTCATATTTTGGATAAGGAGGTTAGATAAACTCTGAGTGTGAGATAAAGGGGAAAGGCTTTTCCAGCTGTGGGGCAATGCCCCACATTCAGGTCTGCACTGCTGGCTGCCTTGCACCCCTCAGCTGGGGGTTTCCAGGCCCCAGTGGAGGCACTGGGCACAGTCCAGCCAGAACCTCTTCTATCAGCCAGCTTCCACCTGCAGAGCTGTGCCTGCCCTGAGTGTCTGGAAACAGCTTCTCCTCCTCTTCTTCTAGCCTCTGCTGCCCACAGTCACAGGCCCTGAATGCCCATTTCCCCTGGGAGAGATTAATCCAGCTGGGCTCCCACCTCAAGGGTACCATACCCATGCATGCACCTCTGCAGAAATGGCTAATACGCATTCGACCGTGCAGTCTTTACTGCCTGATAACTTTAAAAATAAAAAAAAAAAATTTCTCTTCCTGATGTCTGTGGTTGAGAAATGTTTGTGCCAAGTGCCATTCATCTGGTAGTTATAGCTACATATATATTTATATTTGACTTGCACTTGACTTAACACCACATGAACTGGTGAGAGTAGAAGGACATTGATCTCTGCCTTACTTCTTTGCTTCACAACAAAGGTGTAGGCACAAGAGGTGGGTTCACCACAGAATATTCATGGATTGCAGTTTGGGCAGGAACAGTTTGTAAACATCAGAAGAAAGAGCAAAAAAAAAATATTTGTGTTGTGAAACAGTAACATGTCATTAAAAGACAGTTTACTTTTCAGACATGTACAGTGCTCCACATTGTTCCCATGCTTTTCAAAGGAAATGATTAGTGTTATTAGCACAGCAGTCCTTTTTTACAAAAGGAACTCTAGCCAAGGTTAATGTTTAAGAAGGAATTAAATATTAACTCAAGGGAAAGCACAGAAGTCATAATGGTTTCAGACTATACATCAGACACACAGAGAAATATTGCTGTGAAAGCAAAAAAAAAAAAAAAAAGAAAAAAAAAGAAGCAAGCAGGTTGGTTCCCAAAGCTAAAAATTCAGAGTTCTCCTGCCTCATATCCTTCAGGTTCCCCGGGACGGCATTACCTCTCTGCTTTTCACCCCAGGACAGGTAATTTTCCTCCTGCATTTGGTTTAGCAATGACTCCTTAACAATAGAAGGTGGATCACAGTGACTTAACCTGCTGAGGAGGGCTGCAATTTGATTCCCAGCCTGAGATTTGCAGGTAAGATAAAGTGCAAAGGTGACTAAACACCACAACAAGCAAGGTCTAGCCCCGTGGCTTTGCCTGGAAGGGAAAACGGATTATTATTATTATTATTATTATAGCAGCAAATCTACCGAGATCTGTTCCTTTTCTCCTGTTCCAGCTTCAGTAAATGAAAATCCTTGCAGCTGTCTGAAGACGGTTTTATAGTGGCAAAATGACTTGTTATATTAGTCCACAACATGCATTCTGCCCTGTTCTACAGTAATCCCTTCTTCTCTTTCCCATCTTTGCATTCTCACTGCAAACTTACGAGCTGAGAACAATGCCATGAATATTAACTAACTGCACCACTAAAAATGCACTTTTTGATATTGCATGTTGTGCTGAACTTCCAGAACAATATTCTCATTAATATGAATGTTTGGTGCTAGACTTTATCTACACTATACTTTTCATCTTCAAAGCATTTTAAAGATATTAACTAATTTATCCACTCAAACTCCTCTGGGGGAAGCAAACTATCATCGTCACATTGTTCTTACGTTTTTACAGATAGAGAAACTGAGGTAGGGAAGTAACTTATTCAGTGCCTCAGAGGGAAGGAGTGTGAGAAAGTTGTCAGGACTTGCTGCCTCCCTGTCCTAAACCCAAGCTCATCTGCACCTCATCACTTGTCACTGTGGCAAGTGTGCCTTTCTTCCACGCTCACGTAATTTTACAGCAGCTCTTCAGCACATGATCTTTAATAAATTGCAAACACCAGATAAGCAGCTCTCTATTCACAATAGGAAAGGNGAAAGAAAAGGCCAAAATAGCTTTATGAGGAAAGTGACAAATCACTTGGGGCAACTCAGCCTCATGGGCTGCTTATTTCAGCTTGGAGAGAGACCTGCAAGTACTGGCCATTACATGAGCAGTGTGTGTTCTTAATAAGTAAGTGGATGAAAACTTCCCTTCTCTAGGGGAGCAAAGGTAGTATGAAAAGCGTATAAAGAGAAATCCTACACGTTCCAGTTTGAAGGATGGAGGGAAAAGCTCCCATGGTTTTTGGTTTCTCATTAAATTTAAACGCACGCCTCTGTGAAGCCCAGAGTTCTTGAAAGTCTCCTCTGAAATGCCTGTCCCTCTTTCACTGCCAGAATCCACACCACGCTTTTCAAGTTTCTTTTATCCCTTGCCTTATAATGGAAATTAGCAAAATGGTACGGAAGTGTTTCTACCCTGCACTTTATCATCTGGAAGTCGGTAAATATTGCAACCCAAGGGATGAAATGCTAACTTGGGCCTTAAATGCTAATCTTCTAAGAGTCAAAGGCTAAATAAATAAAGATTTTCATAGGGAACCACCCATACAGAACCTGGAAAGATAAGTCTAAACAGACACTACAGAGCACCAAGACACGATTATTTCTTAGACAGTTGTTGCAGGCTGAAGTAATAGACACCAAAGTCCAAGCACAACTTGACACCAAATTTTGTAGCAGGACGTTCTTATGTTTTCTCCGAGTGCTTTCTTCAGGCAAGAATAGCTTTCCATCCATTTTCTTTCCTTGTTGCAGAAAGCTGCAGGACTCCAAAGAGAACCTTAGGAACCTAAAATGACGATTTAGTCCCACCACTTGAATGGTTGTGGAATGACAATAACACGACTGGATTTATCTTTGTCAAGTAAATCATCCAGACTCAACACAAGCCTAGTGGAGTCACCAATGGAAACTGAAGAGTCAGGGACACCACGTTACCTGGAAGCACCATTGCTCTGTCCACGATGGTCCCAATAACAACGTATAATAATTCAACTGATTTCTCAAAATCCAAACAGTAATTTACAACCAGGCAATTTGTATGGCTTCAGGTGAAAAGGTCTCCAAGGCCGTTCGGAAACACTGTGTATTTCTTTATCTCTTTTCCCTTGGCTTCATTGCATCACATTTTACAACTGCTCATCAGGTATTGGCTAACTGGGGTTATTATGACAAGAATATGATATCGCTAGCATTTTAACCCGTTGCTTCACTGTATCTTTCTTAAATATTTTCAGCTCTCGACAAACTGATCCAGCTGCTTTCAGATGATGTTATCTTGGACTTTTTGCTCATTTCGACAACTCTGGGAGATAAGTGCTACTCCTCCCTTGTGTCCGTCCCTTCTTTCACCTCTGTCCGTGTTTAGCAGCTTGTTCCACAGTTCCTTCCAGCCACTGCCCACACACTGGCCTGTATCTGCCTTGGCTTATTTTCTCTACCAGGCCAAGGATCTCACAATCTTACTTTGTTGCACAATTTCTTGCTACAAACTCTTTTTACATAAGGTTGTTAATCATGTACTCATCAGTCCCTATTACAGTACTATACGCTTTATTTGAAACACGGCCCTAAAAGACTTGTGGGGTTACTGCCAGAAGTTTTAGTGACACGTTTTTCTTGTGGCGGACAGTTATTTTTTGCTCAAATGCCTTTACACCTTTTCCATGGCTGGGCAGATAACCAGATCTGCAGCTAGGCTCATGGTCTCCAGAGCAGTTCTTACAGTGGCACCTGCAAGACCACACTGACCACTGCAGCCGAGGGTTGAGACGGGCTCACGGGGCTGTTTCTCAAGCATGTTCCCACTCACAAGGGAAGTGCCAGGCGGAGGCAGGAAACAGGTACTTCCCAGTAAAGACACTTCAACAGCTCTTTGTAGAAATTACAAAGTTGCCCAGTTCAGAGCGGGCATTTCCGTCATTCAAGTTCACAGGGCTTAATTTCAAAATTTCTTCAGGTGCTTACGTTTCTGGTAGTCATTACATTTATGTTACAGTAGACTATCTCGATGCAGACCAACGTAGCACTATAGTGGGGAGAGACAGCTGTCCAAATAGAAACATATGAAGATTTAAAAGCCGCAGGATGCAACTGGTTTGACATCCCTGAAGCCAAAACCTCACATTTCTCACAAAAAAATTTATTACCAAAATCCCATCTCAATGTGATTGACTCTTAGCTCCATCAATCAGAATGGTGTGACATAAAAGACACTAACTGCCCTTTTTAAAGAAGAACTCAAAAAAAGGGTATCTCACTGACGGCATATTTGCTATAATTTCCAGACAGAACATCTGGGTCACCAACACATTTATGTAAGTGACAACTGTGCCACTGTCTATGGGTGGCACAGGCAAGTGTATCAGGTGCAACACGGCTGGAAAAATATCCTATACCACATGTTTGTATCCAGATCTCCAAAGCGGCTGCTGAGAAGCTGAGAATAAATATTCTTAGTGAGAATTTGAGAACTGGCAAGAGCTTAAATTGATCGAGGAGGTAAATGCCAATTCACTGTGGATATCTACAGTAGAACGGGCACTACTGGGGTCAGGACACTGCAACCCAGAAACTGCACCCTAAATACAGTACTGCAGACAACCACAGTTTTATCTTACCTCCGTTCTGCTATGGAGTTACTTCCCTGACTGTTTCCAACAGGTTAATGAGTTTGAGGTTTTGATTTGACACAGCTTCCACTCCTCTGCCCCTGTGTCAGTCCACAAAAGTATTATCAGTAACAAACCCTATATGTTAATATATCCTATTGGCAGAACTGATAATCTTCATTTTAGCTTTGATCTTAAATGCCTTCCTCAACCATCTCCATTTACTTGCTGATGCGCAGAATGTGGTAAGGTAGGTGTTTTCCGCATCCACTTGCCAGTACCCTCAATACTCAGTGCCAAAGATGGCTGCTTTTCATTTTTGCCATGGTTCCTCACTTTTGTAGTGAGCTCCAAGGTGCTCACCTTTGCAAAAATCACAGCTTGGCTGGCATTTCCACAATGACCATATGCTGATTCCCTGCGTAGACTTTGCAACCAGCAATGTTATCTTTCCCCCCCTTCAATTTCTCTATGGGTCACATTTTTTCCTCCTCATACAGCAATTACAGTGTGGGGCAAGTGCTATAGCAGCTGAATTCTTTAATCTTTTTCCAGGTGCAGAGTGCCTGGAAGAAATCTCAGCCCTTCAAAAACCTTTTGATAATCTTTCAGCAGTTTTGCTGTAGGGATACCACAATATATGTCTGCTCAGACTAGATTTCTAGAGTTCCTTGTGTCTCTACTATATGAATCACTTGTCTGTCCCATTCTGCATCTCACAGGATTACGAATTTACTAGTATTGGTGACTAACAGCAACTTTGGCCTTGTCAGTACCAAATGCACCTTCATCTTGTAAAGCTCCTCTTGGTGCGTTCCCTGTGTTTTACATTGGCATAGGAGAATGAGGATGATCCATTATGAAGATTTTAATATTTGCAGTGCTTGATTACATTTTCACATTCTTCCCTTTAATAGTGCAACGCCTTCACTGATAACATACCCACTACATAGCATACAGTTTCCTGCCTACATGCAGCTGCCCTGTGCTGGTTCTAGATTGAGGTTTACAACTGTTTCACATTATTGCTATTCTAGAGTTGGAGCACTGTCTTGTACAGGCATTATTGTGTTTCTTTTTTTTTTTTTTGTCTACATATGCTTACAAACTTTTCAATAATGATATTGTCTGCCACAATCCATGCAGGTGGTACTGTACTTGGAGCATTTTTTGATACAGCAGGATTTTCTTCTCTCCAGAACTTTCTTCTCTTTTGTTAGTCTTTTCCTGCTTTCTTCTATGCGTTAGTTTCCGCACAAAACTTATTTTCTGCTTACACTGTGTTTGAGGCAATTTACCTCGCTTATCCTGGAACATAGCTGTCATGTTTGACAGGCTTATTTCTGGATTTCTGAGCAGCCCTGTTCAAAATGACATCATTTCTGTCCTCATTTCTAAGACGTAGTTTGACTTTTGAGGTTTGATGTTCACACGAATAATCCATTTTGTACCACTGGTATTAACCAAGCACTTTTCAGTAACAGCAGATGAAAACTTTTTGCATGTGATATTTTCTGCATTATCTGCAGTTTGAAAATGTTTATGGACTGTTGCTAGAAGTTTACATGGGTTCCTTCAAGCTGCCACTCCTGCTGCTTCTGGAGCCTATGGCATCTATTGCTCACCAAGAGTTCAACAGGATCTGCCCCTTTCTGTCTTTTTTGGTATCCTTAGAGCAATATCACGGCCTTCTTATTTTGTATTGCTGGAATTTGGGTTCTTTGCTTGGACATATTGTAAGTATTCTTAGGTTTCTGATTGCAGGTACTCAAAGGAGGCCACTTATTTCTGACAGCAAGTTCAACAATTAAGCATCAAGAGATAGGCAAAAAGCCAAAGCCATCCAGCATTTATTACTTCCTCTGCGTGAGCCGTCTTTTGTCATCAGACCTTTCCTGAAAGCAGTATTCTCTAAATTTCTAGACATTACCTTACAATTCAGTGGTCCAAGTGGTCACACAGACAACAGAAAGCTACCGTAGCAGTTCTCCAAACACCAAGCTACCTATCCTAGCACACTTTAGAGGTGGTCTGTTGGAGAAATCCCTTTAACACTAGAACTGTTAAGTATTCATGATAGAATTTCAAAATTACTGCTTTGACGAGTCTTTTGGTATAGTCTCTTACTATAACAACCCATATAGGAGTAATAAAGATGAGGAAGAGCAAAAGATATAACCCTCAGTAGACAAATTTTAAATAGGTCCTTTCAGTAGTAACACAGGATATGTCTTCTCTGCCTTGGGTAACTTGACGGTTTTGTATGTAAAGGCTATAGTCTTGCTGTGAAATGCTATTTTAGTTCCTGCATGCATAGGACCATGTGTGAGGGGCAGCTGTGCACGAATATCCTGAGCCTGGTCTGGAAAGACCAATAGCATCATCAAGAAGCCATCCTCACAACCGCAATATGTATTTCTATATTCCTGTTTCAATTAATCTAACGGCAGATCTGTTTATCTTCCTTGAGTAGATAAGGAAGTGAAACCATTTGAGTAGAAAATGACCATAAACCACAAGAGAACATATTTTAAGAGTTATTGATAGCAACCCCAAAACTTTCAGAGCGTATTACAAGAGTTGCATACATACCATACATGGGTTCAATGTTACTTCTACCTGTGCTAGAAGTAACAGACAAAAAGGAAGAGACATTCAAAGTTCAAAGTCTATGCTATCTGATAAGGCCTGTCAGAACGAAAACCAGGAGGCACTGCCAGGATTAAATTATTTCCTCAGGACAAATCCTGCATTCGGAATCAAACAACATGGGCTGAACAGATAAAGCCCATTTGTATAACATAATAATGGATAGGCATATATTCCACCAAAATAGTAAATATATACACTCTATACAAACACAGGGCAAAACCACAGAGACGGCAGACAACACAACATCCTTTCTGCTGAGACTTGAACAGCAAGACACAAAGGAAAAAAAAAAGCTAAGAAGCAACTGACTGATAGATATGCATTTACTCTGCAAATTCTACACCTCTGGGAAAAAAAAAAAAAAAAAGAAAAAGGAGTCAAAGCTGTCTCCCCTCTTGCAAAAAGGGATTACACTTGCTCCAACATGAAACCACCTTCAAAGACTACCCAGGAATTTCTAAAATACCGAGGCATGGAAAAAAAAAAAAATAATCCCAACATATAGCCCTCCCCAAACTAGAATTTTTTTTTTTTTTTTTAGGTAAATGAGAGTTAGTAAAAACAAACAAACAGTTCAGGCAGAGACAGAGTGTGTCGTATATGCGATGAGACAAATTTTTAGGGACTGCCATATTTAATATGGAAACAGGCTTCACTAATTACACTGAATTTTCCTATCTTGGTGGAGACAAAAGGGGTGCTGTACCAGCCATCCCTACAGGAGGGCTTTATGAACAAACAGGGCTGCATGTAGGAACTTGGAGCACTCTCATTTCAGAAAATGCCTGATAAGGATGGGAGCCTTCCTGGGTGAACTGTCTCCATTCAGAAGCGTGGAGCAGTTACCAGGACAGTGCCACCACCCCTACAGCCCAACCAAATGGCTCTCGCAGGTGGTCTCCATCATTAATCAAACCAGGTGGGAGACCTCGCTGCCAGACCAGCACCGACACCACACTCTGCTTCGGGATAATCACATATGCTCCAGGCTCCTGTTTTACCAGTTGTAAACCAGTTTACCAGTATGCCCCTTTCACGCAACACCAGTACAGAGAGGTTTTATTTCCAGTAAGCAGTGGTGTGGAACAGGCAGAATCCACTCTGCTTTTTACCCTTCATCTCTCCGCAAGTGGCTGAACTTAATGGTCCACACTTTCCTCTACTCCGCAACAAGGGTTCAAGGAATTATTTTATTGTCAGCTCACGAAAACATATCCTTTCCAATTACAGATGAAGCAGCTCATTTTTTAAAACATATAGCTACTGCTTTTCCCAGCATATTGGAGAAAATAGTACAGCAGGGGAAAGGAGAAGTATTTACAGGTATTTGTTCAAGAAAACCCTGAAGATTCACGGTGTTCAAGGTTCCTTTTCATGAGCTTACTGCAAACATTCATAGCAATTTAGTTCCATCTTCAAGAAGGTTCACAAACATGGATAGCACTGCAGGTTCTTGTGCAAACATATATCCATTAATGAAGATATGCTAAAAGACGGGCACAACTATTTGCATTGAGAGCATTTGCAGAGCTGATGCAAAAGCTTCTTGTGGTTTGGGAATTCCCAAGGCAGGTATCAAAAAATATAATTAAAATACATTAAAAAAATACAAAAGAAAAATACAGCACCACTGCAAGCAACAAATGTAGCTAAAGCAAATAACAAATATTCAAATCACGTACAAGTACTCTCCAGACTCAGCTATGCTCCCTCTAACTATTCACTGAGCAAGATGAAAAGTTGCTTGATAAAAAAATAAAATCAAAGAATGTTTGCATAGTATTTGTAAACAGAAAGGATATATCCACAAAACGCATTTTTGCTGCAGTTAGTTCACTGTTCTTAGCCAGATTCTTCATATTCCTGCCTACAAGAGCCCCTGCTTGATCTTTTTTTGCTCAGCTCCACACTTGATTCAGGTTTGTTCCACACAAAGGGAGACAAGACTGGGCTAACGGCATGGGGACAGCCCATGCAGGATGGCACCACCGATACGGCCTTCAGCACTTCGCTTCAGCCTTTGTGTATTCTGCTTTTATTGACTTTTCACAAAATGTCACCATAACACTATGCAACCAACAGCAGAAAGGATGAAGGACGGACAGTAGAGATCGTTGCTGCCTACCCAGACCTTGGCAGACATCCTGGGAGGCCAGGAACCCTTTGCTTTCCGTGCTGGGGAGAAGCCGGCAGAGCGGCCAGCCTTGCAAACTCACACCCCAACATCTGTCGTGGTGGGCTCGTTTCCCTTCTACACCACAGCTCCTCGCTCGGTCTCCTTCTCCCGCAGACCCAGGGGATGGGGTTGATTTAATCCAGGGCGTTTCTGTGTGGTTCACATGCTGCCACCACCACTGCCATGCAGAGTGCCGACCTGCACGGGGAGTAGCAAAGCCTGGCACGGGAGCGGGAGGAGGAGAGGAAAGCTGGGAAGTGTTTTCATCCAGGTCTACCACTGAAGCCAACGCGTTGTGCAACCTCATCCTGCAAGCTTAAGGGAGCTCAGGGTTCCTGGAGAGAAATCATTTTTTTGTTGCCAAGATGTGCCTCTAGCAGGGACAGGGAATTTCTATTTCCTGGGGACAAACGAAGCTCACTAGAACCGTTGCTTGCTTATGACCTGCTGTCCATTGTTGTTCCTCTAACAGAAGCACCCGGTTCTACCAACCATTCGAAAGTAAAGTCAGGGCCAAAACAATCATAGTATAACTTCAAATAAGGGGTCTTTTTCTCTAAAATTAAAAAAAAAAAA
>VYZM01001521.1:141436-162423 GCA_013398915.1 Dromas ardeola
AAAAAAAAGAGAGAGACTACTAACAGCTCTGGTTTTTATTTGCCTTTAGATTAAACCAAAAGCTGGCCACATGTTTAACCTCAGGCTTTGGTGGCCTGACGTGCCTGAACAGACCTTAACACTGCCAGGGCTGCAGATGCTGAGGTAACAGGAGAAGAAGAGCAGAAAGCTGTAGCCTGTTGCTAAGATCAGGCAGCTTCCAAGTTCTAACCACAACCACAACAGACATCCCATTTGAAGGAGAAGCACATACGAAGGAGAAAGTGGCCGAGTTGATGCCAGATTCTTTTGCCAGCACTTTTAAATGCAAGGAAAAAGAAGGGTGGGGGAGGGATAGAGACAAAGGGGTTACAGGGAAACATCTGAGGAAGTTTCATGTTGTTCTTTAACTGGCAAAGAAACACAAATATATACACCTACAGTGACTGACGCTGTTAATTGCACATGCAGATAAAACAGGTTACAAATACCAAAAATTTACAACAACGGTCAACAAAAACAATTTGCTCAAAATCCTTAGAGGTAGTTATGTCCCCTTCACCAAGAGTCTAATAGTGAAAGTATTTGCAAAAGCGAAGCACAAGACTAAAGAGAGAACCATAAAAATAAGACTCCGGGGTTGGGAGGGAGCTGTGCTGCAGGAGTTACCACCACCAGCCCCTGCTCTGGGAGCAAGAGAGGTACATAGAGAAAATGTCTGTTCTCTAAACTTCTGGCTTGTGCCTCCACCATCGACAAGGTCAGTCTGGAGGCAGCCAAACCTGATGACAAGGGTTAACGGCACCGAGAGCTGGTGTTGAAACAGCACCAGCAGGACCTATTTTAGCAGAAAATGCAGGTGGGAGAGGAGTTCAGCTGAAAGAGTCCCTCGCCCCATGGAAATGAAGAAACACACCCTTTGTGCTTGAGTGAACTGAACTCAAATATTCTTCTCCTACTCAACTAAAACTGTGTAAATATTTAAGCCAGATGGGACTTTTTTTTTTTTAACCTCTCCAGCCCTCCCAGCCATGTGTGTACATGCACCCCCCACCCTGGGTTATACAGATAATCAGGTAAGACTCTTCTAGCTACCTGCCAAAAAAAGAAATCAGTGCTGTTTACTGTTACCCAATCTTGGGATTTCTCATAGCTAAACAGATAACCGGCTTTCATGCTTCCCTTCATCTTTTAACTGTACTGGATTTTACCAGGTACAAAAACATTTACTTTTTTTTTTTGGGGGGGGGGGGGGGGGGGGGAGCAGGGCACGAGGGGGGAAGCAAAACTCATTGGACAAATTCAAGTAGCAACATCTGTCCCTTGCAAGCGCAGCCCATCCAGTTGGCAAGCACAGAGACGGGAAGGGACCCCGGCTGTACGGGAGCAGGGAGTTTGCTGAATGAGTTGTACACAAGCCACAAATGACTCCAGTGTGCCAGGTCCCCAGGGCCCGCAGCAGCTGCGGCCACTTGCCCCAGCTCACACATACCCGGTGCCCTGCCGGCAGCTCCCCCACGCACCGCAGCCATCGCCAGCACCCATGGATGCGCGCTGAGCATGATTCACTCCTAAAAGCCAAAAGCATCGCACAATTAAACAAGCAAGCCCATTTAGCTCATCATTTAAAATGCATACTTGTGAAACAGGACTCCGGCAGAATGAGCACTAACCTGAACGCTCAGCCATCAATGCTGCGCTGGCCCGATCCCTTCTGCGTGCCACCTTCTTGGCCTTAATTTTGGCCATCTAGAAGGTGCACCTATCACTAGGTTATTAGCAAGCTCACTAAGCTGGGCACATCCCATCTGCATTGCAAAACCAAACCAGATCTGAAAAGGGTTAAGGAGACAGCTAAATTCTTCTGCCACTATTAAAATACCAGCAATATCTATACAGCTTTAAGCCACAGCTACAATAGCTTTCTTTTTACTAGTCTGTGTTTTCTAAGTAGCAAAATTTTGAATATATATTATAACTTTTATGAAAAGGGACTGATCATATTCAATAAGTTTTTTAAAGTGCGTATGTATACACTAATTGCTTGAAATATTATTTTAGATAGACCAAACCTTTTTAACCAGCATTAATTAAGCATGCCAGCTGACATATTTTAATAAAAATAATCTGTTTTCATGGTCTAAACACGACCTGCAGGAGAACATGTCTTTAATATGCTTTCTGATGGTGGTTAAGCCCTGGCTGAGATTAAATCTGCATTAGACAAAAGATTGTTCCAGGAACTCGGGGAACTTCTGTTCTACCACCAAAGCCGTTCATGACTGCAGAGTAGGTGGGTCGCTGCATTTGGGTTTCGCTCTTTCTCTTGTAACAATGCTGTAGTTACAAAGGCAGCTCAGCAGGTTCTGATATCACAACTCATTCCTGCTACCCACCCACTTTTTTAGCAAGCTTTTCATATGCTAAGTGACAGCAAATCAGACATAATCATCCTACCGGTGTATCCCCACATCTTCCTATACAACAGGCATCGTCATAAAACATTGTCCTTGTGAGGAGCAGGAATGCTGGGCTCAGCAGGCTGTGCTACCAGACTTTCTTTTCTGCTTTTATTTCTAACACACATGCTTTGTTTCCCTTCCAGACAGCGATCTTGATGCACGATTGGCCTATGTGCATTTTCCGTGCTTATTTCTCATGCTAATTTGCGGACAGGTCATCAGCAGCTGCTCACACAGACCCAGGTCATTTCCCTGCCTGTGGCCCACAGCCTCCACACTCTTCCTTATTAGAGCAATAAAGGCATGTGTTTATGTCTCCAGGTAGCTGCTGAACCTGTGTCTCTTAGTGAGGGCTCTGATTCACGCAGGGAAAGGGCTTACCTTGCAACTTCTCCAGTAGTTCCCCAGGTTTCCCTCCCACACCTACACCAGAGATTTTTCACCCTTCCTGCCAGGACAGCTCTGCGGCTCATGAAACAACAGCCGATCTGCCATAGTTCACAGCCCAGCGTGTGACAGCAAACCATTACTGGCAAAAGTGCAGCGTCACAGTCCTCGCCCCAAGCTAAGCTGTCCCCATTTCTCCATCTAACCCCTCCAGCATGTGCCGCTTCTTCCAGGAGAGTGGTTACGAAGGCTTACTACAGCTAAAACCTCCTGACTTGGAAGATACAGATATCACAGATGCAAAACATCACATCTCTATTCTTTTGACTAAGAAGCCAAGATAAAAAGCTCACTTGAATCGTGTCGCCTGGACACTTAGACCTCTGTGGGCAGAACACTGTCAGTGCCGGGGAAACGATACAGCAGCACATGAATTCTCAGTCTTTGCTGACCCCAGGCAGTTAGCCAAAATTGTTTCCATTAAGTGGAAAAATTGATGACAGAGTCTTTTCTCTCATTGATGCAATAACGTTTATGTAAAATAAGTCAAAGTCCTACTTTTTTTTTTTTTTTTTAACAAAGACTCAAGAGATAGTTATTTCGCCAAGCTTCAAGCCTCATGCAGCAAACTTGATGCAAAAAACTTTTTTTTATTTCTTTTTTTTTTTTTGCTGTTAGGGCAATTGAAACAGGCTTCAATAGCTATGTCTGGCTGGCTGTTTCTCTCTGGCTCAGTTTCCTGAAGCAAAACCCCACACAGTGTTACCCCTGCTCCCCACCCAAGCCCTCCTTGGTTGTTCCTACCTATATTTTAAACAAAAGGTGGCTGTTACTCCTCTGACTAGAAACCAGCCTACAAAAACTTGTCGCTTTTCATCCTGCTTTCCTGTTCTGGCCTCCAAGGTCAGCCTCCATGCCCGCTTTGTCCTGGATGTAAGGAAGCGCAGTTTTTTTTCCTAGCAGTGCTCTGGAATGGTCACCCCTGAGTAGCCAGAAATCACGAAGCAAGTCCCACAGGACCACAAAGTTAAAACATACAAACGCCAGTAACACAGGTGGTTTGACCCCACTAGCTCCTTTCAAGTTTTGAAGAGCCCAGGCACCAAGCGAGTTTGCCGTCCTATGCCATGGGAAGGGGCTGCGGCCAGTTGAGACCATCCTCCTCTCTTGGCTTTCAAAAGGCAAACTGAGATAAAGAAAGTCACAAGTAAAGAGAAGCTCAGTTTTTTCCTGGTGAAACGCAGTGACAGACTTCTCTGGCCACCACGCAGGGCTGAGTTCTCACTGAAATACCCTGACAGTCTGGTTACGTACGTCCAGTGCAGGCTGCCCTGGAGATCCTGCCACCCAAATGCCTCCTTCAGCATCAGGTACTACTGTAGGTACCGTTGTACAAGATTTTCTCTACTTTCTTCGTAGACTTTTCCCTTCAGGTTACTCTTGCTCAGCTACCCACTCCTTATAATTGACTTGCGTAACCTAACTATTTTTTCCCCTTTGTGGGAAAAGCCAGCTTTTCTATTAAAAAAAAAAAAAAGAAAAGAAATCAAACACCGCTAATTAACAAATCAATTCTCAAAAAGAACAAAAGCTAAACAGAAATTGAAATTCCCAGCCAATCAAAATTTCAAAACAGACTGAATAATACCAAAGACAAAACTGAAGTAATTTCAAGCCTTCAAAGTTAGGCTGTAATGTTATGGAAATGGTTTTCAATCACTCCTCCTAAATAAGGTTTATTTGAAATTAACACCTTTTTGCAAAGGGCTGGATGAATCAGCATTTTCCATTGGAAAAAAACTTCCACCCAAAGATTTCCAGCTCGTTCTACGGCTTTCACTGAGCTCGACTTTCTTGCCTTTCCTGTACCATGTTTATTTTAGCATTGTAACATCATATTTTGTCTCATTGTCGAGTTCTCCTTTCTGTTTCTTCACAGCTTGGCAGGGCCAATATTTAAATAAGGCTAAGCCAATATAAAAGTGAAAAAAAGAAGTAGCAGACAGCAAGACACAGGGCTCAACACATTCCCCAGTTATGTGGGCGTAAATCCCATAAGAAGAGAGGAATGGCTATAATTGTCCTACTTAAATCATTCGCCCTCTGCTGCTGATTGAACACGCAAGTTTGATTACTTTACTGAAAACTCTTTCCTCTGAATTTATTTTATATATTGGTCACCGGAATTGAATAGTACTTTTTATTTATATTAAAATGAGAACCAGCTAGAATATTGTTTGATACCATGTAGCTGTTGTACAAATTAAACCGTAGGTAGACTGAAGCACTACGATATGCTGGAGGAAGGAGGAGAAGGGGAAGAGTAAAGCAGAAAGGGATGAAAGAGGAGTGATAGCAATCTAGAAAAAGAAGCAGGTGTTACATATGACAGGCCAGTACCTTCTCCACATAATTATGCATGTTCTTATTCATCTGCTTGCATACAAATGAGCTTCTGTTTCCTTCTAGGATCCTGCTAAGACCTTGAGGTGCGATGATTCCTTGTGGCAATGAGATCCCCAGCTTCAGTACGCGTTACAACTTAGAATCAACAGTAGTCAGCCCTGAGTAAGCTCAGGTCAAATTCAGCTCTGCCAAGTGCTGTTAAGCCAGAAGTATCAGGCACAAGCAAGAGAGAATGACAACCCTGGAGACCACCTTCTTCAAAAGTACTGCGGCTCAGGCAGGAAAGGAAATTTCTATGGCAGGCAGAATACAGTAATTGCCCCTATAATAATTACACTGAAGGATTTGGGGCATGATGTGTAAAATAAGGAAGTGGCCTTGTGGTCTCTGTCTTACAGAAGTTCTGATCTAGATCCGTGATTGCACAAGGTGCTTTACAATGGCAGCCCCCTGTGCTTTACAGCACCACTAAAACCAGCAGTCCTTCATGATGCAGCTAAGGCTCACACGGGGCAGTACAGACCAGCAGCACGGTGGCCTTCAGCCAGAGGATGCATTTCTAGTGAAATCCTGCAGCTGCCCATGCTGTGCTCAACACACTCTAATACCCATATTAACAACCCAAAGCAATAAGTACGTACAAAATAACTGCAGGTAACATTTGGAAGTGACAAAAACACGATAACACATAACGGAGACTGATCAGTCTTCTGGCTTGTTCTCTAACAGCTTCCATAGCAAATTCATCTGAATAACATGATGCTAAAGCAGTCTTACATTTAGGAACGTTTGTAAAAAATGGGGCTCCCTTGTGTTCCCAGATCTAAAAAGACCATTATTGGCCAAGTGCAAATCTGGAGAGGCCTGACATTGATAGATGTAAGAGGATCAACATAGCACATCAAAATGAAATTTAAATATGTTTTACATTTTCCAGTTACCAACAGGGAATGTGAGTAGTCATAGAGGTCATATGGATCTGTCATTTGGCAGAAAAAGAGTGTCTGGAAGCTGAAACCAAAGAGGGCAACAAGTTCTGAACTAGAAAGAAGTAGTAGTAGAATAGCTTAGCTTGGAGTGGGGTAGCACTCCATCACCTGAGCTTCCTGACCAAGGCTGATGTCTTTGCAACAGCCAAGTCCTTTGGCCCATGTAACACAGCAGTTCACAGCAGGATGTGGTTACGGCCCATGATATCCCCATTTATGATACATACGATAAATGTTCCAAGCAGAAATGCATCATGATAGCAGGGCTAGCACTTCTAGTGGTCTTCTCCCTGCCAGATGCTCTTCAACAATTACAAGTTTTCACTATTTAAATTTGATGTTTCAGTCAAACACAGCAACAAACCGCCTCCCCCCAAAATCCCAAACAACCACCAGCATTTTTCTAAAAGCAAGAAAGGGAAAAATCCCAGCTGATGACCATTAAATATGGCCAGAATAGCTTTCCAAAAGTCTGTTTTGATAAAACCACGATTTCTTCTTAAAATTCAATTAATGCTAGGGAACGCCCCACAGGAAAAATTATTTAAGATTTAATTGAGGAAACTTAAGAAGTGTCCTTTAAAATCCCATTATATGACCTTTCACATTTCTTATTCCTATACTATTGCCTACAATATGAGCATAGAATAGCTCAATTACTCCAGGGGAGAGCTGCTTGTTAGAAATCCTATTATTACTTCAGTTCATCTATTGATTGAAATACCATTCCTATTCTAAGTCAAAATATCACATGGGTTTGGCACTGAAACACCCTGACACTATTTTTGAACATCTAACAGACAAAAATTCAGAAATTAAAACTCTGGGAAAACAATGGTGAGTGAGGAACTCTCAAAAATGGTAATTTTCATTTCAGCTGCAGATCAGGAAGAAATTTCAAAGCGGCATGATTCTTCATAAAACCAATATTATACGTTTGACTGGCTCTACATGACAAGTTTGGTTGTGGTTTTTTCGGGTTTTGTGTGTTTTTTTTTGTTTTGGTTTGGGTGGGGTTTTTTGTGTGTTTTTTTTAATTTTTTTTTGTTGTTGTTGTTTTTGTTGTTGTTGTTGTTGTTTTGGTTTTTTTTAATTTTTAGGAAAAGCTACCTGTTGCAGAGAAAAACACCACCATTTCCTACTTGATCAGGCTTGAAGAAAGACTTGCTCCAGTAATGGCCAGGACATCCCCACTTAAACTCAGGAAGATTGTTCAGATTCTATTTCCTACAGAAAAGTCATCTTCATCTGTGCTCACCCTTTTAGGTTCTTTAACTGTGAATCAGCAAAAGAAACAGTGCCTGGCCAAAGGACCTCTTCCTTATCTTGCACTCTGTGACCTGATCAAAGACCTTTTGTTGAAACACCGTTGTGTGAACTGGCAGACTCAGAAAATTCAGACACATCCCTTGTGTATGCCCAGGAATGCAAAGCTGGTTACTGTCCGACCATAACCACAACCACATAAACACAACTTTCCATTTGAGGGTATGCATGCGCTCGGCTCTCCCTTTTTACCTTACTGTGCATGTTGGCAAGATGCTGGGGAAACACAATTGCTGCTAAAAGCACCAGCCTCGCTATTGAGAAGGGCCTTGCTGCAATGAAATGTTACTGATTACATGGAGGTGGGAAGTGCGTGAAGACTGCTCCGGAGAGGAGACAGGAAATCCAGATATATGTGAGCAAGGCGGGCATAAAAAGGGAGGTGGGTCATTCTCATAAGCATTTGTTTTCATGTTCTGCACCCCAGACTTACTGAAGAACATGAAATAAGTACAGTTTCTTTAATCTATACTATCCCAGAGGATGGTCCTTCCAGTACGTGGATTGCCACAGAGGTGGCAAGAACCTTAGGCCTCTCAACTACATATATTGTTAATTACACACAAAAATGGAGTGGGTGACAAAACCCACATTTTTTGGTAACCTCCTGGAATATTAAAACATAGACATTTTGTTAATTATGGCTATGTAAGGGGACTTTTTCTGTGTGTGTCTGCACGCACGCCTTCCCTTAAATCTCCTACAGACATGTTTATAGAAGGAAGGATAAATATTTTTCCATAGCTTCATGGAAAATTACTATGAGAAACCTTGGAGGAACACAGCTGTGGGGTCCTTCATTACCTCAACAAGACCAGAGCCTTCTACGCACTGAAATTTCATTGTGCTTTGCTGGGTATGGACTCCCAGCTGTATGCTCAGCCCTTCTGAAACACCACACCAAAAGGATCAATATTTTTCAATCCGGTTAGTATTTTAGAGGGAGACACCAAGGGGGAGGATTACTCTCTGACCGAACAGAGCGCATACTATTTCCCAGAACTACACCCAATTTTATAACATGAGAAAAGAGGTCGGGGAGATGCCATCTCAGATAAGACCCAAGCTAGTACCTAAATACACAAAGCCCTTCTACATCCTCTTTTAACTCCAGAAACCTAACAAGGTCCTAGAAATCCGCTTCCCTGTGCTCCATGCTCTGAGACCAGACAGATATTTTTGTCTTGCACCTTGTCCCAAACTGCAAAAGGAACACCTTCCTCTTCAGAGGCAACTACGGTTTTTGCAACACGTTAAAAAACAGTTTGGTGTTTCTCAGCAAATCCACTAAAGGTGCCGGGGATTCTCTGCAATGAAGGGCTCTTTATAGAACTAAAAAAATCCTATAAACAAAGCCATGCAGTAGAAAAAGAAAACCCACCCAGAAACTGGACAGTTTTCACTGCCTCCGATCCCTCAGGTGAGGCTGACCAAGATTGGCATGAAGCTGATAGGCAAGCTGTAGAAATAAAGAAACAGGAAAAAATAAAACAAAATCAGGATAAGAAAATATTTATTATTAAGGGCTTGCTGCCGACTGAACAGTTGCTAACACAGATAAAAACACCCTTCACACTAAAAAACACTTGAGCCACTGTTTCTTCATACTGTCTCTGTAGTGCACATGTCCAAACGCTGACTGAATAATTAGGAGGATAGTGGGGTTTATATATTAAAAATTTTATAGCGTGAATATTTTCATTCTGTATAAATATTGGTTTAAACGGAAAACCGGAAACTTGAATATACAAGACAGGCTAGTGATTTTAGAAGTGAATAAGACCTTGATATCTACCTGTAGCCTTCTTTAGCATCTTTGTATGTGTTCACTGATACATCGGCCCCCCCCTCACTGAAACACTGCATCTCAACTCTGAATCCTATTTCCAGTTCAGTAATCTTCCAGTTCTGAGAGTCCTATTGACAATAACCTGCTGAATTTGAGATAGGTGCTAACAGATAGAGAGTTTTTTTGGTTTTTTTTCACAGATTTGAAAATAACTGGACAATCTGAAGCTTCCTTTCGTGGTGCAGTTGACACCCCTGAGGGATGGGATGCCATCCAGAGGGACCTGGACAAGCTCAAGAAGTGAACCCATGTGAACCTCATAAGGTTCAACAAGGCCAAATGCAGGGTCCTGCACCTGGGTCAGGGCAACCCCCAGTATCAATACAGGCTGGGGGGTGAAGGGATTGAGAGCAGCCCTGCCGAGAAGGACTTGCTGGTACTGGTGGATGAAAAGCTGGACATGAGCCGGCAATGTCCGCTCGCAGCCCAGAAGGCCAACCGTATCCTGGGCTGCATCAAAAGAAGCATGGCCAGCAAGTCAAGGGAGGTGATTCTCCCCCTCTACTCCACTCTTGTGAGACCCCACCTGGAGTACTGCATTCAGCTGTGGAGCTTTCAGCAATGGAAAGACATGGACCTGTTGGACCGAGTCCAGAGGAGGGCCATAAAAATGATTAGAGGGTTGAAACACCTCTCCTGTGAGGACAGGCTGAGAGAGTTGGGGTTGTTCAGCCTGGAGAAGAGAAGGCTCCAAGGACACCTTGTTGTAGCCTTTCAGCACTTAAAGGGGGCTTATAAGAAAGATGGGGACAGACTTTTTAGCAGGGCCTATTGCAGTAGGGCAAGGGGTATATGGTTTTAAACTAAAAGAGGTAGATTTAGGCTAGATAAGGAAGAAATTTTTTACAACGTGGGTGGTGAAACACTGGCACAGGTTGCCTGGAGAGGTGGTAGATGCCCCAATCCCTGGGAACGTTCAAGGTCAGGTTGGACGGGGCTCTGAGCAACCTGATCTAGTTGATGTCTCTGCTCACTGCAGGAGGGTTAGACTAGGTCTAACTTTTAAATGTCCCTTCCGACCTAAACCATTCTATGATTCTTTCTCCTCCTGGGTGACTACCTAAAATTCCTATGAACTCTACCTGTGTTAAATTCGTGCAAGGTCAGAGGGAAGAAGTTTGTGACACACTGTATAAACTGATTTTTATTTTTCTTCGGGACTTTCAAGCTGCACCGTTTCTAAAGCCTCTTCTTGAAAAAGAAGTTTACAATTACTCCTTTCATTCCTTCCCTTTTTAGCTTCTTAAAAGGGAGACATGAAAAAATAATAAATCAGAAATGTAAAACCACAAAAAATTATCTGTATTGTTTTTTCAATTCAATCATTAAAAGTTTTCTAAAGAAGTAAGCATTCTTTTGCAAAAACAAGTGTTCTGGTTTTAAAAAAAGATCATTTCTGAAAAGAAAAAAATTTCCTCTGACTAAAATTAATTGCAAGGAAAGGAAGCCGGGCTGGCCAATTGCCTTCCCGCCCACCGCCCAAATTCTAAGATACTTGTGGAAAAAATATCTTGGCCCTAAAAGGCACAATATCCATAAAGTCAACAAGGTTCTGCTGACTTTACTGGAGCTTGGACTAGATCCTACATAAGAAAAGGACAGTAATTAAGCACGCAGCTTGTCAGACATGTCTGTCCAAACATAGCCACGTTTGGTGATTTGGTTTACCCATTTGAAAGCAACACACTTGATACGTCAGCCCAAGCGTAGCTGTACGGCAAGCTGCTGCCTTTCCAGCCCTCCCTTCCCACCCTGTAACCTCTTGAGATCCCTCCATCTGACAGTTGCTCCAGACGTCCCCTGGGGATGTCCCTGCACCACGTGCCCCATTCCCTGACGCCTCCCACGCCACTGGTACCCTGCGCTCTCCCCTGCTCCCAGCAAGAGCTGTGCAAACCCTCTTCCTCCTCCTCCTCTTCCCACCCTCCATGGTGGGCAACTCTCTCGCTGCAAAGGCCATGTGCGAAGGGGACTGGAAAAGCCCCCGGCGCCCCTCCAGGAGAAACCACGGTCTGACCTAGGGAAAGCGGCAGAGATGTTTGAGGCTGCGGCCATGCTGCACAGGTGCAGGGACCCCACCTGGCCCCTGATTTTTCCCCTCCTGGGCAGTTCTTCTGGCTCTGCCCCAGACCAGAAGTGCACCAGGTGTGACTGAAATTTTGGCGCAGGCCAGATGAGGCCATCGGACCTAAGCAACAATCACCGGCACGGGCGCTGATGTGTCACCCAGGCAAGGGGGGCCCTCGGTTGCACAGAGCCAGCAGACGTAGCTATGAGCTTCAGCTTCCTCCTCCTCACCCGCATGCAGCAGCCTACAACCACGGCCCTGCCAGTGAATTTCCTCAGCTTTTGGTGCTCTAAGCCCAGGTCACAGTGCTCCATGCTATCCTCCCCTCTTTCCCTTCCTTCATGTATAAATAGCAGGCAGCATTAAAGTGATAAGATTGTCAGAGAGAAGGAAAAAAAATGTTTTCCCTAGAGCCTCCCATTTGAGGCCTGTAATTGAGAAAAGCAAATACATATTACATTACTGTGATTAGTATTGAGTGAAACAAGCTCCCATCTTCTGTTTCATCTAAGTCTTTTCATGGAAGACTGAAGATAAGCTGTTTTCTGCCTGCAGAATAGGCTCGGGCAGGTTTTTTCTATATGCAACTAGTCAGCCCACACCTTAACAAGAGGTCAAATTAATACATTAAAAAAAGAAATAAAATAAAAAAAACGCTGTCGCTATTTATCTTTGCAGCAGAGGTGTGCTGAGTGCTGCTGAGCCTCTTTACTCACAGTGCTGTAAGGCAGAGGGATAGAAATCCTGCCCCTTCCCCTGGCAGAGCCTGGGTTAGAGGAGCTTCTCCTGTCACAAGCGTTGTGTCGCCTCAAGCACTTTGATGATCTGGAGCTATAGCTACAGTAACTAAGCAAGTGTTTAAGGGCTGGACTCTACTAACAAGCTCATTGCCGTAATTTATTACCAGCACCATCCTATTATAGGCATCAATGGCAGAAGCTGGTGCTTGTTTGAGGCCCCTGTGCTTTCTTTGTTAAATGACAGGGTCCAAAGAAAAAAAAAAAACAAACACAACACAAAAAAACAAACAACCAAAAAACAAACAAACGACAACCTGAGACCAAACCAAATGCCACGCGTCTTCCCTTTTCTATAGGTGTTGGCATACATTCACACACCAAACCAGTGGTTTAAAGTCTCACCCATTTTCTGGTTCCCCTTCCTTCCCCCCCGTTTGTTACTGCCCTTGCAGCCGAGCTGGGAAACCCAGTACGCGGTCGTGCCTGCATTGCTTCCAAGTCTGGCAGCCCAGCTTAAAACCATCTTCTACACACATTCGAGGCCCGCTACATAAACTGAGCATTAAACTTTGATATGTTTATGGGGACCTCTCTGACCATTTGGCTGCCTGTTTTATTGCCCTTTGCGTACGCAAAGGCAAGTCCAGACCCCACATCTCCTTCAGTGAAACCACCAGGAACGTCTGTGAGCAGATCCCCTAACTCTCCTTGTAGGACAAAGGGAATTATTTCAACAAACATCTTAAAATTTGAGGAATGGCTTTCCATCTCTCTAGCCTGTGGGATCTAAAGTGGCTCAAAATTACCTACGTGAATTTATTTATTTACTGGCAAAAATAGCCATCTGAACTGGCAATCTTTGCCAACTTTTTTTTTTTAAAAGTCTTTGAAAGCCTTGTGTTCCTAAGTGAACAAAAAAAAAAAAGCCCAATGAATTTAGTTGCATTAGCCAATAAGAATAAAACTTGGCTGTCAGGATTTTTTTTCTTTTTTTTTTTAATTTTTTTTCCTTCTCTGTGACTAAGAAAAGGAAAAAAAAAAAAGGAAAAATATACAGCAAAGAAAGTGTGAAAGATACTCCATAAAAATAAGAGATAATTAGCAAGTTTTAGTTTGTGTGTAGAAGTAGATTTCTTCCTGGCATTGCAGATGTGCAGCTCAGTCTACGCTCTGCGGCATTCAGAGAAGGGGAAAATGCTGAACATGCCACAGAGTTTGCTGTTTAATTAGGCTGTGGTTGCCACCGCAGCTGAGCTTGGTCTAACAGCTACTGTTGACTAAAGGGGCAATCCTCCCTTCTCGCCACTCCTACCGCCTTCTCTGCACGGGCTGCCCTGCTTACCAACCTCCCAGAGCCAGCACAGCTCAATAAACCTGGGGGGTGGGGTGGGGGGGAACACCACTAAAAAACCACACACAAAAAAACCCCAAACTCAGCCCCCCCCAGAAAACTAATATTTTTTTCTGCTCATCAAGGAAACTGAACCAAGAGATCAGACAGGTGCTGCTCCCTGTGCAAGGAGGAGGCAGGACCAAAACTGCAGGGTGGGGAGGGAAGAGGGGGGACATCCCTTTCAGTGGTGTGAGGCTACTGGACTGACACAGCTGTACCACCGCCGAGAAACCCTCTGGCACAATCTGCTGACAAAGTCTGCCTGAGCCACCGCTGCTTGCCCAGAAGCCGTTGAGATGCACGCACTCATCCTATTCCACTTCCAGCTTTACCAGCCTGCAACGCCCAGTGGAAAAGCAGCAAGGAACAGCTGGGACAGCAACTTCTTCCACCCTCCCATGACATTTCTTAGCGTACTCTTTGCCCCAGCCATACTGAGGGATATGTGTCAGGCTTGCTAAATCCACCACATCAACAGAGAGCACCCAGGCTACAGACACGTACTGTGATTTATCATTTCTGTGATAAATAAACCTGCAAGTTACAGGTATTTGGAGAAAGTCTTCAGAGGAAAGGGGAAAGGAAGGAAAAAAAAAAAAAAAAAAAGAAGACCACAGTTGGCTCCTTGCAATATTTTTACCACTGCCAGAGGAAGAGGCTATGGTTGTGTGGTGTACCCGTCACACAGGGCTAAGCGGCTGTGCAGGAGCAGCGAGCAGCACTCACAACTCAAGGCTGGCTTTCCAAGGGCAGCCCTCACATGGGAGGACCGGGACAAACATCTGCAAGAAGCCCCAAGTCAGAAACGCCACTGCCAACACCTTCTCGGGGTAGACTTTCTCCTGTTTTCTGTGGGACAGGGGGAAAAAATTTCATCCTTGGCACCGGGTGAAATAAAAAGCTGCCAGCAACACACCCATCAGTGAGGTAAAAGGATGCCTAAAGTTTGGGGGTTTTTTAATATTAAAAAAATGGTACCTGGCCCCAAAATGGACTTCACGACCATTGTTAAGCACTGTGCCTCTGGGGCTGTTGCACAAACAGCATCCAGAGCCCCAGTTTGTAGCCGTGGCACGCAGGCGGCTCTGGCTGACGTTGGCACTCTCCATAACAAGAAAGGGCAGAGGGCGGGTGGGCATCTGCCGCGTGCCATTTCACTCTGTGTCAATGAAGCATACCCTGAAGATACCCGACTACTTCCTTTCCTTCAAAAGTTGTTCTGGACTTCATCTTTTCTGCTAATACACAGCCAATGATACCTTCTCCGATTCATAAAATAAAGGGGTGGTTGAAGCACCACATAGAAATGGGAAATGCCAGGCCAGAGATTTCAGCCTTCTGCCTCTTCCTCCCAGGGACGTGCCCAGCCTGGAGCCTGTTTGAAGGGAGAGGAGAGATTTCTATGCCTTTCCTTCCTAATTGAGCCATTGTGCCTTGCATAAGACAACATTCACCGGGCCAGGGAAAGAGAGCAAGACTGAGACATACTCTCTAACCTCATGGCTAAGGTACACAGGGAGAAGGGTTTCTGTCTCCTTTCCAAGCAATCCTGCAGAAGCATCCTCTGGATCAGAAGCAAAACCCAAAGTCTTTCCCCTTAGAAATCAGATTCAATGAGAAATTGGAGCGAATGCTGTGGGCATCAGGCAGTCTTATAAAGGGGGCACTGCCCCTTCTCCCTCCAGCTGTGTTCTTAAAGCAGCAGCTGCCAAAACACTGCATGCAGAGCTGCAGCACATTGCAGGCAGGGCCACCCACCACAGGGGCCAGGGGTCCACACGTGCACCAGGCACCCAGCTGTTTCACCCCACCAAGACCAAGGAACATCTGGGCAGAAACACACACCTGCAGAAGAGAGCTCCTGGTGCCTGGGGAGCCAAGGACTTTAGGCATCAGGCAAGCAGAAGTTTTCATAATTACAATTTTAACTCCCCATCCAGAGTTCCTTCTGGCTCTGGCCCAATCTCCCTAGCGCTGCCTCACCAGCAGTTTTTCCCCAGGTATCTTCTGCACATCCAGGAAAGAGATTGTGTTATCTTTCAACAAAACATAACATATTCTAATATCCTAGCAGCTGGCCCTGGGACATAATCTATGGGACTCTGGTTGCTTATGGCCTAGTTTACAGTCAGCTTCCCAGAAACATTTACATGCTAGGGTAAAGTTGAGTACAACAATTAATCTTCAGTTCCAAATAATCAGAAACCTTTAGTCAGAGGCAAACTTAATGAAAGACAAAAGAGGCTCCAGGACAGGCAGTAAAAACAGTATGAATTTCTGAAATATCATGTATTTAATACTCTCCATGATGATTTAATTAAATCTGTAAAACAAGAAAGAGCATATTCATTACCAGGAAAAAAACCCCAAGTCTCGTTTAACTGTAGCCAATACTTCAGAGCTCAGAAGCACTTTCTGGATTGTCGTTATCTGGTTAGAAAATATTTTCCTAACTATAGCTTATTTCCCATTTCACTGAAGTCCTTTACTTTCTAAATAACCTTTCTGGATTTCAGAAAGGAAAATGAGGGATGACTGACCAAGATTAAAGGTCTGAAGCTTTTTGCTCACTGGAATCTGCCTCTCATTTCCCCAGAAATAAGTGAACTCAGAGTTAAATTCCCAAAGACTGGTCCTTTTTGCCAGCAAAAAGAAGCTGTTTGCCAGGCTGTCTCTAGAACATCAGCAACACCACCCCGATCAAACATTTGGGAAGGAAATTGGCCCATCTATAAAAGATTTGGCCAGGACACAGAGAGCTCAGCTTTGCAAACAGCCGCTCTCCCCCTCTTCACGATAGCAGCGAGGTGCCAAGCAGATACAGAGGACATCACAGCTCCATGGAGCGTGATGGTTCTCACACCTACCAGATAGGATGATAACACTGCATTCATCTATTACCAGATTTTTCAGCTATATAGTAGTAACGTGGAAGTCATAACAGCAAGACAGAGGGGGAACTCTCCTTACATTTTCTGAAGCTTTTTGGAACATAAGCCCTGTCGTGCAGTTACAGAAAAATACCGTACTGAATAACTTCACCGCAGTGTGGTGAAAACTGCATTCTCTAGTGCAGTATATAAGCCAAGTGTCTTCTATCAGAGTAGCAATTAGGAAACTTTTATGCTGGTTTAACAGTAGCATTAAGCCTGGGGCTCCCATGATACAAAAGAATGTGACTTTTTGAAATACAGTTGTTGAAATTCTCCCCTAAAAGACGCAAAGGGGCAGATTTTCATCTGCCACTAAGTGTGTAGCTCCTGCACAAAGCTACCCCAGTTTATACCCAACAAGAATATATCCCAGTGTCTCCAGATTAACATGGTACATGTTTTTTTGAAAGGAATTAAATGATATTACCATAAAAGTGAGAAAATTCTCTCACAGTGCAACCAACAACTTTCCTAACAATTAAAACATTGCAAGCTTTCCCCTTTCTTCCTCTTCAAACTAAAAATATCACTTGACATTTTTGCCATGACAAACATCTTAAGATATGTTTTACTGCACTGCCATTCTGCCTTTTTACTGCCTTTTTCTTTGAAGGCAAGAGCCCTGTGCCTGTTGAAGCCCACGATCAGATTGCCATTGACTGCAGTGGAATTTAGACCAGAGCTTTCTCAGCCTAGATTACCCACTGGCCTTTTGTGAGTCCTCAGATCTTGTATCAAATTCACAGAAGTCGGAAGAAATTGCAGATGTCCTTGGTAAGTATGAAGACATGTTACATGGAGACTATCTATGCACATGTGTGAATTTAAGCAAAGGTGACACTCAAATCTAGCATGCATAAAAGCTTTAAAACAAGACCATAGTGACGATAGCGCAAGTCCAACGCACAATGAATTCTGTTGCCTGATTTCATCATAGTCTGGCCCTCTCTATCTGTTGAACTTCCACAGAGCCCCTTCAGTGAAGCAGTCACTGGCAATGGTCGTTAAGCTGAGAGGTGAAATAACATTCTACTATTTAGGGTCAGTGTTAAAAAAAAAAAGAAGCTACTGAAGCTAATTTATGAGTTAGATAACCAAAACTAGAGAAGTCACCGCCCAAAACACAGGCCACGTGCAGGGCTGGAGCAGGAGCAGAACTGTGCTGTGGTGTCTCAGGGGAATTCTGGAGGGTTTGAGAATTATTGCTTGGAGCTGCGTGCGTGTAAGAGATAAGCAGCAAAAAATACCACACAAGCACAGAAAGAAGGCAGCAAAGACACATCAGATAGAGACAGAGAGGCACAAACCCAGGAATACAGAGATGTAAATAATGTTTCTACTAGAAAGCAGGAACTGTGAGAAAAGTCACTTTCCCTGAACATAGCGGGGCTCACGCAGCAGGAGAAACTGGACTTTCCGTACATCCTCTATGAAAATAATCAGACATCATCACGGATACTTGACTAAAGTCATCAACAGACAAAACTCACAGAAGCCTCAATACTAGCTAAACAGAAAGCGTGAGTCGTTTTTTTTCTCCCTCAAAAAAAAATTAAAAACAAATTAAAAAAAATAATCAGCTTTGCTACTCCAATAACTATCAACCTTTGTTGAGAAAGAGCGGAGTCCAGGCTGGCAAGGACAGTTGGGTTAGGTCTTGTTTGGCAGCCTGACAAATATCTTTATTCTCCAGACCCTTGAAAAGCACTTCCAAAAGTCTACCTGGCTAGAGTTGTCCACCACGACAGTCACAGGCCAGCCTGGCACACACAAATCTGGGCACCAGTGCCTAATTCCTCTGTAGATCAAGTTAGAGGAAGCTTTCTTCATGGACAGATACTTTTAATGAGATCCCCTTGTATAAACCAGTGTCTACAAGGGAAACAGGAGTCAAGGGACCAGAAACAGGACAATAATCCAGAAAGATTTCATTAAGAGCCTTTGCCTAGGCACTGGGGTAATGATGACAAGCCAGAAAGAGTTGCCAGAATTAGGGCAAAGCGGTTCTTGCCAGGAACTGAGGCTCCTGTGAGCAGTACTTCCTTTCAGCAACACCCAGAATAACAATTTGCAAGTTCAGGGCAGCTTCATCATCATGAGAAGCCACGGGCAGAAGCCAGACTTACCCAGAGCTGTACATGGTCTCTGGTGCACCCTTTGCCTGCCTGCACCTGTGTGAGCTGCCTTTCAACTCCTTCCCCTGTTCTTCCTCGCGTCTTGTTGTTTCAGTTCCCAACTGAAAGCTTAGCTTTACTATTTGGGCTCCCCACCACAGATCACCACCACTTGCCTGCCTTCGTTCCAAGGCATGTTGTCCCCTTTGCTGTCAAAGGGGACACTACCTGAAACAGCAAGACAAGTTACTTCTGAGAACAAAAAGCAGTTGTCCTGCTGTACTGTAATACCGATAACAAACTCCAGTCAAGCTGTGCTAGTGTTGAAGTGGGTAGCAAAGCAAAGCTTAGATCAGCAGACTCATTAAGCACATTTGTTAAGCATGTATTCAAGCATTCAGCTAAAACAGGGACCAAGGTGCCATACTATCATCTAAGGAAACTCCTTTTTTTTTCTCCTCCTTTTTGGCCTTTGGAAAAATCATAGTCATAGCTAGATCTCAATTGTTGCACAATAATTGAAATTTTCAGAGAATTCCGGAGTAAATTGTTAGCAGACTGTACTGCCACAAGCTTGTCAGCATTTTTTTTTTTTTTTTAATGTGGTCTAAATTTGTGTTCCATCATCTTCTTGTTTCATAATTTTTGTGTCATAGACTCTGGTCATCTTGTGACCTTCTGATTTGAGAAAAGCAAAAAAGTTATTTCTAAAGTAAACAGGATTTTCCCCCTTCACTATTCCAGGAAACAGAAATTCTTCCCAAACCCATAATTAAGGAAAAGTCAGAAAGAGTTCAGATTTTATGAGCAAAGCAAACAAGCTGTTACAGTATTAAAAACATTGTGGAGTTCATCTTATGAAGTTCTAGATCTTTTTCTAGACTAGAAACCACTGACTGATGGTTTCCCTATTATGAAATGTATTTTACTCAAAGAATTTCAAATAGCTTATAAGTAGATTTACAGTTAAAGGTATGGAATATAAACCATCAGAGCTTGATTTTACTCTTCTGCCCTGCTATCTATAATCATTTTATCTGAAGGAAGAGGTCTTTTTCTTGACGATTTTGGTTCTCATCCATTCGAAGTGGAGACACAGCCTCTCTCCTTTGGGCTGTACTGACCCCTCACATTACCATGCCTCATTTGCTTATTTTCCTGTTTGTGGTTCAACGCCCAAGCAAGGTCTTCTAAGGAAAATTTGGAGGCGGATTGAGAGCCAGCAGAGGGAGCATCTCAATAGCTCCCATGTGGGATCATTTTTTGCAGAAGAATCCAGAGACTTCAGCTAGTCTCAGGACCCTATTGTGTTAAGAAATATACATGCCCACAGTAAGCACGCTTACATTGTTTTACTACTTTTTCCATGCTAGCAATGGATTTTTTTGCAAAGGTCATTGGATCCAAGCCAGTCACCACTGGGAATATAAATCATGTATTCTTCATGTCGAATCATAAAGAGGAAAAAAAAAAAAAAAGAGTGAAAGAGATTTGCAGCTTTCTTTTCTTCTTATTTCCAATTAATACGGTTATTTCTCTTCATAATACCAATATTCCTGTTTTTTCTATAATGCTTGACATCCAGAAATCTCAAAATATATTAGAAAGGAAGTACTACTGTCCTAGAAGAAATCAAACGCAGAAGAGCAAATTGATGCACATGTAGCCATTTGCGAATACCAAGAGAAAGAAAAGTTATTTCAAGAACAAATGCTTGACATGCCCCCAAACACCTGAAAACAGCTTTTGCCCTCCAGTACAACTTAGGATACCTTAGGTAGAAATCCAGACCACCACCACTGGGAATTTGACTTCAGTAGAGTCACTGTTTCATAACTGAGGGGACTACTGTTTCTGCACATCTCTCAGCTTCCTCGGTAACAAGCTTTTTTCTCAGTGGTTCTATCTATTTTTTGAGCTTCGCCTGCCCACGAAGGTTTACAGGCATTAACTTCCATTTGATTTCCTTTTTACTGGGGGAAGTCAATGGCCTCCAACTCCAAGACCAAGTCTGCCACTGGGAGGAATTTGTCTCCAAGAAGCATTGCTGTGAAGGAGACCGGCCTGCCATGGGACGCAGAATGGCGAATCCACCGCCCATTCAACAAGCTGAAAGCCCAGCTCTTATACATCCATCAAAGTCCATTCTAATTGGGAGCCTAAAGCTATTTTACTCATCAGTAATAAAGGAGCAATTAAGTTTGCAGCTGAAAATGAATTAATGAGATACTGCAAACAAGCTAATTAACTCCTTCATGGGTATTCAGATAGAAACCACACAAAAAAAACCCACAGGGTACACTAATTACTTCAGGGGTCTGACTAAAATGAAACAAAAAAA
>VYZM01001521.1:175877-209431 GCA_013398915.1 Dromas ardeola
AAAACCTTTTTTTTTTTTTTCTTTTCTTTTTTTTAAAAAAAAGTAACCCACCACCCCCAAAAGCACTGAGGATGCTGGCCAAGAGCTGTAACCTCTCCAGCCAACACAAATGCACCTAGAAAAGTATTTGCATCTGCGCCTTTATACCTGATCTAAAGCTACACCAACTCTGCACAAACATGAGAGTCTAACACAAAGGGCAGTGGAAGGTGCACGCTTTAGACTCCTGACTCTGGGGATACCTCCCTCCCTGTCGCAATGCTGCCTGCAAAATTTTCCTCTTGTACTGTTAAAATACCTTTTCCTTAGATCTTACTCGATTGCCTGCCTTTGCTAAGAGCTATACGTTTTTGGTCAATTTAATTAATAACCAAAAGAGGGGATTACTAACCCGAACTTCTCGCCACTCTTCTTGAGGGACCGCCGCACTCCTTCCCCTACTCACTGTCTGCATTTCATCTACTTTGACCATTTCTGACACACAGAAGTAAATGACTCCTAAGCCTGTACAGCAACAGGTTTAGCACTGATTCCGTGTACGCACAGTGTCCTTTCATCGAGCCCACAAAATCCTCTTCCCTTGACAGAAAGCAGTAGCCGCCCCCAGACGCGCTGCTCAGGTCACACATCAGCGGCCAACAAGCAGGAGTGTGACACTCATCAGGAACATGACCAGGGAACATCCGCCTTCAAGCCATGCTTACAGCAAGACTTCCCAAATGTTGACAGGCCTACGGATTTTAAAGGCACCTGAACTCATCAGTGAAGCATCTACAATTAACTGACTACGAGCCTTATAGAAGCATGCTGTTGATTGGGCATATATTGGTACAAAGAGGCAGATGCAGCTTATGAAAACCGCGGCTGTACTCTGGAGAGGGAAAAAAATCAAAAAGATCAAAACCTGAACCCCTGGTTGAAGGTAACGCTCCTTCTATAGAGAAGGGAAAACACCTTCTATAGAGAGGGCTGTGCTCACTTATAACCAGTATCATTCACAGTCAAGACAGGAACAGGGGTTGACCGAAAGAGTGTGCAGGGACAGTAAGCAACATGCCACAGACGTGCCTGTGCTCAAGAGAGTCAAAAAAAAAAAACCCAACACCCTTTTTTTATTATTTGTCTGAAAACAGGAGCCTGACCACTGAGAGAAAGCAGGTGAGGTGTACGCTCAGAGTTTTCCAGCTGCACCTCACTTGCATGGGAGCCACCCCTGTGAGGGGAATACGAAAGGAGGACTTGCCACCATCACCCCGCAGCAGGGGAGCTGGGCTGGGGGCAAGGGGAAGCTACAGCAGGTAACCGTGTACAGACACGTACTCGGATTACACGGGACAGAAGAACAGCACAAAAGTATGTTTGCTTTGCAGGTTTCACTGGTGATGAGACACTTCAGATCGGAGGGACATATAAGACTCTATTCTAGTCTTCAGGAGGAGAAAGATAAGGAACCCTTAGGGGAAAAAAGTTAGTAAAAAAGAAAAGAAATTGGTATCCAGATAAAAATCTGTTCTACCTGACACATTCAATTTCTTTAATGGAAATTGTTTTCTGATTGTTGAGACTGATAGATAAGGAAACCAATAGAAATGTTTTAAGCACATAAAATGCAAACACCTTGTCTACGAAATAGGCACAGAAAGCCTTGTCTTCCATTTTTCTGTGTACTTTGAGATCTACAGTAGAGGATGCTATATAGATGTAGTATTTCATACACTTTGGCTGATTTGGTTTCAATCTTCACTCCTACACAAAATGCACTCGCGAGCAAACCATGTTTGATTTCTAGGGAACGTAGACTTTCCTACTGGTTCAATTTCCTAAGTTTTTCTCATTGGATAATGCAGGTTGTAAGGGACCCCAAGAAGGTTTCTTGTCCAACCTCCCTGCTCAAAGCAAGCTTAGCTGTGAGGTCAGACCAAGTTGCTCAGGGTTGCTACAGTTGTAAAGAGTAGACTTAGTCTACTCTTTACAACCTCCAAGGGCAGAGACCTGGAACACCACCCCGCGTACCTGGCTCCACTGCCTGACTGTCTTCATGGGGGAAAAGGTTTCTCCTTATGGCCAGTCTGAACATCTTATGTCAACTTATGCCTGTGGTCGCTTACCCTCTCACCATGCAGTGATGCGCATAACTCAGCTCCATCCCCTCCATAACTTCTCCCCAAGCACTGGGGGGCTGCTGCCCCCCCCCAAAGCCAACCTCTTCTCCAGGCTGAGCAAGCCCAAAATCCTCAGCCTGTCCTCACAGGGCAAGTGGTGGTGACCTCTACTGAAATCATTTGTTTCTTGTAGCAGGGAGCACAAACCAGGATGTACTTGTTAGATGTGATCTAGGGTGTGCTGAATAGCAGACAATCACTTCCCTTGATGTGCTGATTATGTGCCTGGTGATACCGCACAGGATGCTGCTGGCCTCCTTTGCTGCCAGGGTGCACTTCTGGCCCACATCTCGCCCCCCACAGCCCCCAGGCCCTTCCCGCAGAGCTGCTCCCCCCAGTCTCTCCATCCCCCAGCCTGTATCTCTTCCAGCAGCTCTTCCTTCCCATGAGCAGGACTTTGCATTTGTCATTGTTGAACTTCATAAGGTTCCTGTGGGTCCATCCCTCCAGCCTGCCCAGGTCCCTCTGGATGACAAGCCTGCCCTCAAGTGCACTGTCTGGTCCTCCCAGTCTGGTGTCATCCACAAACCTGATGAGAGTGTACTTTGTCACCTGCTCCAGGTCACTAATAAAGATGTTAAACAGGACAGGCCCCAGGGCAGACCCTCACTGTGTTGCACTTGACACTGGCATCCTGGCAGAATGTGACCCATTAACCACTACCCTCTAAGCCTGATCACCCGACCAGACAGTTACCCATCTAGATGTCCACCCTGGCTTGATTACAACAAGGGTTGTAAGCCTTGCTGCAGTTGATATTAATGTCTACTCTCCCCTCATCCACAAACCCAGTCATTTCAAAGAAATGAATCAGGTTGATCAGTCATTATTTACTACTGGTACATCCAGACAGACGGGTCCCAACTGCCTTCTCCTCCGCACGCCCAGAAATTTGCTCTAAGAACTGGAGGACCACTGCAGCCCCATCTGAGTGGAAGCCGCTGCAGTATCAAGGCAATTGCTCTGGCCAGTGCTAGCCATGATGCCCAGGGGAGCTGCTGATGAGCCCCACAGAGTCTTTGGCAGTATTGTGCGCCCCTTCCCTGTGTCCTTCTATGCAAACACCTATGTAAACTACTACTTCTGAGAGCTACACTCATGCTCCTGCCCAAGCACTAGGGAAACAGGTACATGACCGTCCCACATCAGGAGTCAGCCTTCCCCAGCAGTACCTGCATCCAGAGATACCAGAAGACCTCAAAGCAGAGCTGGGCACTGCTACACCAACATGGACCAGCAGCATCCCAGCCCCACACACAGCCCCTGTCCCGCTTGCTGCCCATCCCCTCTTTGCTCCCCATATGCACTGCAATCTTAACGAGCACCTGGTACCCAAAGTTTACTTAATTATGAAACTGTATCATGTGTTGGGAACACAGCACCACCACCTGCACTGGGACCCACTCCCCCCAGAGCAGAGGACACGGACCTGCAGGGAACAGCTCAGTACCACACCACCGCCCAAATGAAGGGATCACTGTCCATGAAAGGTACAGCAGCCACCAACTGCTGCAGGGACAGCCTATCCCAATTGGCCTTTTGACCCTTTTCTGGGCTGTTCTCTGATCCCATCCACATCTCAGGTGGTGCTGCCACCACCAGTCTGCTCAAACCAAACCCAGATCTTCCCTTCCCAGTCTCCAGTCCCACACTGTTATGAGACACCTGTTCCCACTATAGCCTATTCCCAACATGACTATTGCTATTCCAGAACAATATTTTCCATTTTCAAAGATTTCTGGGCTACCACCAAGACCTCACAAAAAACAAGACCTTTAGTGGAGGGCCCCCCACTTTTCTCTTTGTACAACGCCTCTCAGCAGACAGCTGGTCCAGGATGGGGGTGTCAACATCCCACAGTAAGGCCGGCAAACAGCCAGGACTTAGCAAGGAGAAGTATATCAGACATGGTCCATTCAAGCAGCTAGGCAGGAAGACACAGTGAAAAGGAAGAGGGGAAAAGGGTTCATCACCTGGCTGTGCTGAGCTAAATAAAAACAATAAAAGGGGGAAAAAAAAGTTTTAATTGCCCTGGGACTTAGTAAACAAGCAGTTGATTTTGAGTCTGGGAGTTAATGCCAACAAAACAGCTGGCCTTCAGAAGGGATTTACTAATATAGAAACTTGTAATTAACGCAAGGTCATCACTAAAAATTACCAGTTCAATTTGCTGTTAAATAGCTTCCCTCCAGGGGATGTGTTCCTGTTGGAGTGCAAGCTACCACATTGTGTCCATGAAGACAGACAGCCCAGGCAAAAGCTGCATCTCCCTGGTGAGACAGGGTCACCATACAGGGCCCCCCACGCCCCCCACATCTATTCATGCCCAGGCCCCTCTCTTCCCTCACTGCCCCACAGATCAAAGTGGCCTTCTATTCCCTTGCAGACTGACGTCCTACAATACCCACAGCATCCAAGACCGCCAGGGGTCTGCCTCAAGGTTGACAGCAGTGAGCCAACACTTGTAGAAGAAAACTGTGCAACACCCTTTGGGCTGGTTCCACTGCATTCATGTCCCCAAGCATCACAGGCCTATAGAAAGACGGAGACCGCAACAGCTGTCTCCCTCACACAGTTCCCTCCACAAGGCACTTACCACTGCAGATCAAGGTCTTCCCAAACAACCTGGTCCATATGCCAACTTTGTCCTGGAAACCTTCCCCTGGGATGACATCCACATGAACAGAAGCTTCAAGCAGCCTGGCGAGGGGAGTGTTTCATTTCTTAGGCAGCAGACTTTCTCCACTTCCTTCAGACACACAAATTTCTGTACTTTATTTCACACAAACGGCTGGGGTGGCATGTCTAGGTGAGTACCACCACTTCCCACGCTTGTCCCTGCTCTTCCTTCGCTTGGGATAACATGCCTCACTCTCCATATCCTGGCTGCTGGCTTAAAACTTCCCAAACCCACCCCTGGTTTCAATGCACAGACTAAAGCATCCAATTCATTGCTTATTTTCCAGAATTCAGAGGAACCCTCTTGTGAAGTGAGCCAGCAAAAGCTCTTCTTTATCTGCCCCAGGGACAGAGGCAGCTTGTGCTGATAAGTGCCCTTTGCCTTTCACTGTCATTCTCCCACGCTTCGCCTGATGAGATTTCCAGCCCTCACCATGGTGGCAGGCAGCCTTCGTAAGCAAGCAATTGCAGAGGCCGTTCCTCTTACTACCAGGTAGATGGACGCTGAGATATTGGATCGCCATTCCCTAGTGTTGCATCAGTATGGAGGCAGGATAAAAGCTTCCGCAGGTGGTTGCTAGATGGCTTCTGCTAGAAGACATGGCAGGACCAAGCTGTCTACCTGTTGGCAGGATAGCAACAGAGGGAAGGCAAGGGGAGAGACAGGGCTCTGTGGAGACAACTGGAAGGGCTTCATCCTGCCATTTGGGCTTAACTTCTACCTCCAGAATCCTACCAGCACTTTTGCAATAGGAAGGAGCACGTTAACGCAGCTACAAAGCTAAGCAAAGCCAAGAGGGAAAATACCAGATGTGAGGAAATCCAGAGTCCATCCATTAGTGCCACGTGCCAGCAGTAATTGGCCTAGTAATCATCTTCTCCACCTTGCCTCAGCATCTACCTGTACAACTGCGTATCAAGGTACAGGCTCGTTACCTCTGTACACCCTTATGCACAACAGAACAAATAACAGGTAATTTCATATCACTTAAATATCAGCTTCACTCATGTCTTATCTGACTTCTTCCCCTGTGATTCACTTAAAGGTATTCAAAAAAGGAACAGGATTTGCAATTCAAAAGATGAAGTTTAAAATAAAGTCCTTTATGGTAAAATAATTACTGTATAAATTGGGGAAGGCATGAGGGACTGGGTTACTCAAGACCAAATCCCGCCTTGTACCTTTTCTTAAGCAAGTCAGTGGACTTGCCAAGGCCTTTGACTCCAGGGCAGCAGAGTTATGTATTTTCCAGTTTTGCAACATACTTCACTTTAGGGGTAAATAAGCTCCTTTTCAGTCTTCATTCAACATGCAAAACACCTCACAGTGATCTTGCTAAACAGTTCTTCACAGGGCAAGCAAATAAGTGATTCTTTTTATCCTTTCTGAAAATTTCATATTCTTGACTCTCTTACAAGTCTGGGAAGGTGGAACTCATTCGTAAATAAGGTCCTGGGAAACACACATGGCCACGGCTTGGCAGGACCCCAGCCCTGAATGAGCTCTTTCATTTTCAGCATGTTTGGTAACTTGGGTTAAAGGGCAAATGGTGGTTTTGATAGAATATTTCAAACACGGAGCAACTAGAGTGCTACAGTTACCTTTACCTAAAAGGGACTCATCTAATAATAACAACTGATTTTTCAAAGCATTCCTCTCCATACCTCCTAAAGTAAGCAAAGGTGCTTCAAAAACACTAGGGACAGCGGTATAATTTAGCCTGGCTAAGTACAAAGTTGAAAATAAGCAGGGGAAAAAAAGGAGGAGGTTTGTAGCAGACTAAGCAGAACAGAATTCACACATGAAGCTGCAAGTGGAGAGGTGTGTTCATTTTCTGTTTTCTCTCTGTAGGTTACTGTATAGCATTGCTGCTGTGCCAACGCTGATGCACCTACTCGAGACTTGCAGCAAACCTACACAAGTTTGTAGATTTATGACCTTTAGGATGAGCCCCATGTACGCTTACAGAGCTCATCAGGCTACTTACTCTTGGGTGTTTTGTCATGAGAACTCAGTTCTAGCATTGGTGTCAGTATTCGGAAAAAAAAAATTTACAAGCGAGAAAGATGTAAGGTGATAAAATACTTCAGACTGCAAATAAAGCTGTCTGATCTCATCTTGTGAGCATGCTGACGGTAAGCCCACAGAAAGAAGTGGCCGAGTCAGGAGGGTTTGGGGCATAACACACAGCAAAAACCACTCACACCCCACACCCACCCCGAGTGCCAAACGCCCAATAAAAGATTTCCAGACACAAACCGTGGCGATTCCCCATCCTTCGAGGAACATCGCGGAGCATCATTTGGAGAGCAGAGCCTCATTAATTTAACAATGGACAAAATTAAATCTGACCTTAAAGAACCTGGAAGTGAAGCTCACACACTAAGAGCTGCAAGTCAACCCACCTGCCCTGCAATCTGTACAGAAACAAACAGCATTTCCTGAAAATTATTAACACAAGCTGCGTCGTGAAGTTGTTAAAGTATCAGCATCAGGTTAATGGTTGGTCTAGAGATTTTGTTCCTTGTAGGATCACGTTATATATTCCTCTTCGGGAAATAGGTTTATCCTATCCTCAACTTATTTCTACAATTTTTTTTCCCCCAATTATTATTATTGCATGGTATATTCCAGGTCAGCTATTTAAACTGTCAGATATCTAACTGAAGCTTAAATAGAAAGTAAAGGGAAAAAAATTGAGGTGAATTTAACTTTTTCTGGCTATCTCAGGTAATTTTTCCCAGAATGTCAAAGCTAGAGAAGACTATTAATAAATTTAGCACCAATATCCTGTCATAACTGTTTATTCTGGCCAGATAAAACCACATTTGGTGGAAAAACATTGATTTCCTTTCAGCATCATAGCCTGGAACAGTAAAAGCTTTGTTTATAAAAATCCAAATAGCTTTTTCTCTCCAACCTGCCCAGTTGGCTTACATATAACAACCCATGCTGTAGGGGACAGAATGGCCATTGACTCTCTGAATTGCAGACCATCCAGTTTCTGCAACTACGGTACACCCCAAAAAGCTCAACTTATACTGGATAAAGATTATCAAGTCTTCGGCATCCTTCTTCCTTCTAACATGAACTCAGGAGATTGACTTTAAAAAAAAATATTTACCGTCTTTATGGGAAGATGTTCTCATGAGATAGCTGAAAGAAATACTTTTTTTCGTTTGTTTTTTTCAAAAAGGCAATCTATATACAAGGGAGCCACTGGAGTTGGGGCAAGACCAGCTGCCAGGCATCTGGCAGGTTTGTCAGCGTTGGCACACATGCTGGATATCTGGCAGTTAGCTTTTGCATCTGTTAGTTTCAGCAACAGCCATGGCTACATCAAAAGCCACAAAGGCATGTCCTGGTTATTTTTCTTGGTGTCTGCATTGATCTAACACATTCTAGGTTCACTGCCCAGTTTTTCGGTTTTGTTGGGTTTTTTTGAGTTTGGTGTCGTTTCCCTCCAGGAAAAAAAAAAAAAAAAAAAAGAAAGCGTGAAATAAGAGGGCAAGTGCCCCAGTTTGCCTGGGGTGGCTGGGTGATAACTGGAAGAGATCCACCATTAATATACCAGGTCTTTGTGTATGTGTGTACACATTTGTCAAGCTCCTCTAGACGCTAGAATGACTGGCTCAGAGGCAGTGCTCCACACCATCTTCTTATGCTGCCCTGCCCACCAACAATAAATAATCTCCATTACATTAAAAGAAATTGTCCATCTTACTTTTTAATTCCATGTGTTTTAGCTTGTCGACCTTTCAATTTATTTTGGGCAGTGTTACCGTCTATGGTAACAGCAGTAATAAACCTGTAGGCTTAGTGCTGCGATGAACATTGCTGGCTAGCCTAGGGCCACTAGTACTCTTTCCTGAATACCGAAGAAGCGAACACTTCACTAAAAAACAGGAAACCACATTTTAGCAAATCTAAAGTCTAGTTTCGTGAGCATCTCAAGGGCAGTATAAGGCCATATTGATCCTGAATGCACAGTCTGACCCTGTCCGACTGCTCACCCCACGTTGAGACCAGCACAAACAACCAGGAGGCCACACAGCAAACCAGAACTGGGAAGCTAATCTCAGCAAAATCTAAGTATTTGGGTGGTGTTTGCTGAGCTGGTTTCATTTGGATCCATTTCCCAAGCTGGCTTCCAGGTATGTCTGTGCCGGCACACACTGGGGATGTGTTTGGGGCAGGGAGGCGCTGGGACAGCTTTTGGCAGTGGGTGCAGCTCAGGTGCCAAAGCAGACACAGGAGCGCTGCAGCCCGATGCTGTGAGGGGAACATTTAGCCCTGCTGGCTCTGCAGAGGCGTGAGGGACCCCGGCCCTGCCAGTACCTCCCCACCAGCACTTCCTAACACTTGCTGTTCGCTTTAAGCTGCGTGGTGCCCCTACTCGTATGTCATTCCAACGGGGAAGATGTGCCTTGAGACAAGTCACACCAGCTGCACCTCTCAGCAACTGATGGCTGTCCATTTTCCCCAGTGCACATTACCAAGTTCACCTGGTGTTTGTACTTCGAGGCTCTCAGACTAAATAGTCCTCACAGTCCAAGCGGTGCCATTGCGTGAGCAGACCAGGTCAAACCAGGTAGGTTGTGAGTTAGCAGAGGCTGAGATTCACCTTCGTGCCAAGGCAAGGTTTTGCACCGCTTATCTCTTGCACAAGCCTTGTGTGCAGAAGAGACACCACCACCTGGGCAGAAGTTGTCCCTCTACCTGCACCAGCTGTTTAAAATGCATGCAAATTTTACCTTTCCAGTTAAAGGCTGCTTTCAGAAATACAGACATTGTTAACAATACTGCCTTCAGCATATATCATCTGTCAAAGTGAGGTTTGGGGGATTTTTACGTCTCTACCAATATATCCTTGCCACTCATCTTACAAGTTCTGTAGTGGTTTACATCTACCCACTACAGGCAACTCTCTCCGGTATCTAAGGTGATTTGATTATCATGATACTGCATTACTTGTCATCACTACACTGCAAGTAAGTATTTATGGTCAAATCTATGCTAAGAGAAGTGAAGTTGATTTTCTTTGCTGTTGGATAAATAACAGATTTAATATTTGCCAAGAACTTGGAAAACACCTGGGAAAGAAGAGCAGAAGTATACCATCCCTGGTGATATTACAGGATGAAGGGGAGAAAAAAGAAAAAGCTATGTAGCTTTTTTTAAAAAAAAAACACAACAAAACAACAACAACAAAAACAACCAACTCAGTGCAAAGTAAGCCAAGAGATCCAGTGGATATTCTATACATTTCTCACCTGCCCTGTCTTTTTTTAGCACACTCACACAGCTCCCTACTCAGTGATCTCTGTGCCACTTCACTCTTGGCAGGACACTGAGAAACCTATTTTTCTACTTTTCTCTCCCGGGAATCTGAGCCTCTTCAGTCTGTGGATATCTCGCACATTCTTCCCCTCTTCGTGACCACCTTCCCAAAAGTTTTGACCGTGGCGATGCTCCCTCCAACAAACACAACCCACTAACATGCCTGAGCAAGAAGGGACATTTTTGCCTCATCCTGGTGGTTCTGCCACACACCTTCACCATCCTCCAACCTTCGTCAGCCTGGGAATCGGGGAAAAGAAGCTCAAACCTAAAGTCAGACAACAGATAGCATTCAGGGACAGCTGTTTATACTAGCTAGAGCCTTACAGCTGCAAGGGAATGAGGCTCAGGCAAGAAAAACAAGGCTTTTAACACTAAGCCCCAGTAAGATCGCATTCGAGAGCTCAGGTTTCAAAAACCTGCTCCTGCAAAATTGTGTGCACAGGCATCCACTGCAGGTGTCCCACCATTTAACACCTGAAGTGGTGCCACTGGTATCACCTCAAAAACAACCACCGCATTGATTTTACGCTGAAGCCCATGGGGGATATCTCCGCTCCTAAAGATGCGTCTCCAAAATGCTAGGTATGCCCTCAGAGTCCACCGATGAAAGCTTGACACAAAACCAGTTTTCAAGAAACTGTGTTTTCGGTGTCATGGGGCATTATAGACAAGCGATGGCAAACAATGGAAGTAGCTGGGAAAGAGTTCATTTACATTTTGCCACTTTTCATCTGTCTCTTCAGCAGCCTATAGTTAATCAAACCAACACCCCTCCTTTCTGTGACACCAGCGCAAGAAAGAAGTAGGCACTGTACATCCTTCCCGCTATTCTCTTGCAAATGGAGCCCACAGCAGAATTCAAAAGTAGCGCACAGAGGCCGAGTGAATTATGCATTTGGCTCCTCTCAAAAGCCAAGGAAAAGCTCAAATGCCAGATTTTCTTAAAAGCAAAGCATCCCGTCAGCAAAATGACACTGACTGTCTGTACTGGGGGCAGGGGGCTTTTTCTTTTCAGAAATAGCATCCATTCATCTGTTGTTGTTGTTTTAATTAGAAAAACTGATAAATACAAAACCAATGGGGGGAAAACAAATACAAAAATAACAAAGACACATTTATCTGCTAAAAGGAAGTGGCAAAGAGCAGCTGTCCTTTAATGATCACCAGGCACGTGAAATTAATCCACATCTTTATTACAAGTTTAAACCAACAAAATAAATTAGAACCCAAGTCAGACCAGGAACCCAGGTGGGGAAGGAATAAGCAAAGCTCAGTTTACCCCCAGCCTGGCCAGTCAGCTCTGCAAAAATAAGTACCTTTGTCTGCTGCCACCACAATTACTCTCTCATCGCCATTGCTGAAGATGAGATAGGAAAGCCACTGCCCCGCTCTGAACAACAGGCGCTTTACACCACTGCAGTAAATGAATAGCTCCGATTATTCAGAGGAGCTATGGATACATGTGGTGTAGAAGTTTAATTTTTAAATTTCCATGAAATACACGCGTTTAAATATAGCATAGGGAACAATAGCGCATTGATCTAGTCCTTCCCTGCAAGTAAGTCTTTTCCATTAGTGGGATCCAATCTTGCGCTGGCACCATTCCCATCGAGTCCAGGGAGCTTTGCACGAGGGAATATCACATTGTTCAGCTACTCGCCCCTCTCTGCTACATCCTGCATGCCGAGGAGACAGAGCAAGGGGCTAAACAAGGCTCAAAGCAAAGGAGGTGCTGCTGGCGTTAAGTGAAGGAAGGGAATAGCTTCCTCCTTGCCCCCAGAAGCCCCATCCTGCAGACGAGGATCCCCCCAAAATGCTGCAGGGAGCACGGGGTGCTCTTCACATCTGGAGCTCTAGGCTGCATCTACGGTCCAGCCTCCCCTTCTGCAAGCACACACACATCTAGGATCAGTGCTTTTTTCCCCCCGCTGCCCGATGACACATTGAATTCACGCTTAGCAAAAGAGTATGGGCTGTTTGAATACCATCCTGCCAAGGCTACCACATGATTTTATTATTTACGAGTTCCTTAGTTTTCAAGTATTGGCAAAAGCAGCTTACCGAAGTTTTTACTACAAATTCCACTCGTGCATAGAAGTCATCTGCACATTTAGAAGTGCACTACATATATCTCAACTCAGAATCAACTGTGGTGGGGAAAGGAATAGGATTAGCTTTATTTTGCAAAAAATTCCAACAGAGATTCATGCACCCAGATGTTTTCATTCTTCGCAAAAAAACAGCAGGGTCACTTGTTCCTGTAAAAAGGCCTTTATTAAAATATAGACTGTACTAGGCACATGGGTCAGTTCTAAAGATCAGTGATTTTAATACACTTAAGAAAACCACCATGAAACAAAACAACAGTAGAGAACTCCTAAAGGCTTTTCTTTTTTTAATTCTCCTAAAACCTAAGAATCAAGCCCAGGAATTCATACTTCATTACAAAACCTTGAAGTTTATTATAGTACAAATAGCATTTGTCACTTCCATCTCGCATTTTTTGCATAAGCACAGTTCAAGGCAGCAGGACACGTTTGTGTATGTAGAGTGAATGAGGCAGTGAGAGGTAGCAATCAGCATCACGTGGATCGTATGCCAGTGTGTGTCTCAACTTCCCTTAAGCTGAAAATATCTACTCCCCTCCAACACACACAGGTTTTTGCGCAGCAGTACCCCCAGCTCCTAATCAAGATCAGGGCATTTTATACTCAGCACAAAAGAAAAAACAAACACGCAAAAAAAAAACCAAAAAGATCCCAACAATTAGAAGCTAATCCCTATTCTGGGGATTGCAATCTAAATTAAAGTTGGAAGATAACACCATTACTTCATTCTACAGAAGTGGAGCTGAAACAAAGAGATTAAGGGTTTGTATACGCTAAGGCATTTCACAGTTTTGCTGCCTTCCATGCTTTGTGTAGCTTGTTTATTTAGATTGCAACTCATCAAAACAGGATTATCTCTCATTTGTATTTATACACTGCCTAACACAAAGCAGCCGTGAATAACTACAGAAGAATTGCTTTTCAGGTGGTAATAGCTACAGGTGATTAATAATGATGCAACTCCAAGCATGTAGCTGGCAATACTGTGTTTTCTTTTCTGGGTTACAGAGATTAATACTTCGAGTCATGATCCATTGATACTTATGTAAACAACCTGCACAGAGGGGGAATAGAAATGGTACGTCTCTGCTCCTGGGAGCAGTGGGAGGACTGAACTACCCGACATACCTATTTTTGAGAAAAGAAAGTAAGAGCTGGGGTGCAATGTCTTTCTGGAAGAAGAATCTGTCCACCAACCCTTGCTTCTAGACCTATGCATCAGAGATACTAGAAAAGCAAAGGAAGAGGAGGTGCAGAAAGGAAGCTTAAGAAAGTTAACTAACACAGATTTGCCAAGAAGCAGGGAAGACTGTTGATAGTCCCTTTTTACAGCACATACTTATATTGTCATCATCAGGGGCTCTTGGCCCCTGTCCTTTACCAGACTGCTACAGCCATCACACATTACCTACACAAAACACCAAAATGTAGGCATTTAGCGTCATTTGAGCTGTCCTGATGCGTTTGAGACATTTGCACAGGATTGATAGATACGCCATGAGAGCTGAAGGAGACCTGGCCTTTCTGGACCAGCAGCTGTAAACCAGCTCTACTAGGTTTAGCTGTCCTTACCCTGAGATAGATAAATGGCATTCAGTGTCCACACTTAGGAAGCTGCCTTACTTCCCCACGAGATATCTAGGTTTTGGCTGTGCAGCACATGCCAAGAGATGTGATCTCAGGCAGCGGATCCACAGAAAAGAAGACCCAACTGCTAGGACAGTCCCCCCAGCCTCATCCCTGCCCACTCTGCGGGATCCAGAGGACGGGGTTCTGCAGCAAGCTGGCATCACTTTGGGGCAACACTTCTGCAAGCCTGGACCCAGCCCATGGGCCACACAGCCCCCACCATGACCTCCGATATGAGCCCTGCAACAATCCAAAAGCCTTTGTCCCCCACTTAAAATGCACAAAATGAACCCTCAGAACGAGAGGGATTCCTTCTGCAAAGCTCTGTGAGTTCGAGGAGAGCTGCATGAAATGCAGATTATCAATCAGATTTATATGCGTAACTACTAAATGGGGCACAAACCCACATACCACACCTCATTACGTGACAGGACTCGAAAACACCGTAGCATCATCTCTGCTAAGATTGGTGGCTCAAACTCCCAGTCTTTCCACGCAGAAAGCTTCAAAAGGAGTGATTAATATAAGAATTGAAATTATAGACAAAGGGAATATATTAAAGAAAGCTTTTTCTTATTTATGACCCAGAGATCATTTACTTTGAAACCAGGACTTGGGGCAGATACTTCACCATGAGCACAGCCCTGAGGAATGCTGAAATCAGCCATCAATAACTCTTTTCACAAGACAAGCTCCCCGAGGGCAGAAGGATAATACCAAGCTGGGTGGTAGTTTTTAAGCAGCTGGACACAAATTGGGACTTGTCGGTTGTTGTTCCCAGGCACTGCATGTCAAATCGGAATAACCTGTTGTGCTCTCTCTTCTTTTTTTTTTTTCCATGACTGGCTACAGAATGCAGAAGAGGCACCTGTTGACTCCTGGATTAGTTTCCGTGATGAACAGCTCTTATCAATCGTCACTCGATGAGAGATTTCAAAATAATAGTTTCTTCTCATTTTCCCCACAGTGAGAGACGTTCAGCGCAAACGGCAACCAAGCTGCAATCTGCTTTTCTGACATCCGAGCTCTGCTGAGATATTTTCTTTGCCAACTGGTTTTGGAGGCTTCTTGTTGTTTCCAGTGCAATTTACAAAAGCCATTCCAGGAACCAAGCTAAGAAGCTGCCTAGAAGGAGCATAAGCAGCCCAAGGCGCACTGACATTGGAAACATCCGCAGCACATCTAGTCTCCCAGTAGCATTAGGTCCAAACAGGGGGGCCAGCATTTGACCTAGCTCTGTGGTAGCTCACAACCTGCAGGAGAGAAGGTGCAGCTGCCTGGAAAGGTAGCAGGAAACTCAGAGGACCACTAAAGCGGTCCACGGGGAGTGCTGTTCTCCATATGTCGTGTAACAGGGCACAGGGTGCCTTAGCCAACAGCTCACCTCATCACCACTGACTCAGTGGTGCCTTTGATTGAACCTTTTCGTAGCTAAAGGATCCCTAGGACATACAGGGATTAGATGCCACCTTGAGCTCCAGTGATGCCAACATGAGCTAACCTCAAGCTGCCCAACACACACCCCAGCAGTCACATTTCCAATTGATCTGTGCACACATCAGCAGCTTAAATACTAAAACACAGTGGAAATCAAGGCCAGCATCTTCCCCTGTTCAACGCTTGCAGGTCTTTTATCTAGCAAAGAAGAACGGACTTTCCCTTCCCTCTTTGCAACCCAGATCCACTTTCAACTTGGTCCTTGTCTCTTGTTCAGCACCTCCAAAACTCCTTCACTGAAAAGAGGCTCAATGTCTTCTTCATCTGCTTGGGTCTCCCAGCTGCCTCTGTGGAGATCCAAGATGGCTTGATTGGCAGCTACTAAGATCATTTTCTCATATCCACTGTTAGCTATTTCTCACTGGTTTGTCATATATTTGGCGAGATAAACATCTTAAGAAATCCTACAGAGCATGAGTTTCCACAACAACTTGTGAAGCTGCTTTTACTAACCATCTTACAAGCGAGGGGGGCCCTTGTAGGAAACAGCCCTTTTCAGGCCTTAAGCCTCAAGTCATCAGAGGATGCTTTGGCAGTACAGTTTTCTCCTTTGAAAACATTATTTGTGTTGTTCTGGTTGTTGGCTGCAAAGCAATATTGACTGTAGATTGGCTTCATGGGAGGCAAGTCAAATTATTGTTTGTCTTCTGAGTTTAGTAAACAACTAAACTATTGTCAAGAGAGCAAGAAATGGCACAAAACGTGAAGTAGACTTTAGCGTTCTATCCATCTCAAAGTATAACACAGAATACATCTCCAAAAGGCCAGAAGAATTCTCTATTGAGAGTGAAATTTAAAAAAATCCACATAGGTGTACTCCGACAGCAAAATATCCAAGAATGTAGGCCCTTCATATTTACACATCAACTAAATAGATATTTCTCCTAAGCTGAAAATTCCTCTCCAGTGACAAATTAGGAAGCTCTGTACAATTACGTACCTCTAGCTAAAAGACGGCAAAATTGCTATATGAGGAGCCAACATGTAGTTTGACAGATTTTTTTTTTTTCAGTGTCAGCTTAAGCAGCCTCCTCACACACACACACTCTCTCTCTCTCTCTCTCTGCTGTGTCCCCTCGGGTGCAGGGCTGTGCACCACATCACGTAACTCCCTGTGGGCTGTTCCGCTTCATTTGCTTTGCTTTTTTTTTTCCTCCTCTTTTCCAGTGGATGGGGAACGTGATACCACTGAGCTGGGTAGCTGTTGCCAAAACGGCATGGGAAACTGATATTTCTCCTAGTGTGTCTTCCCCAAGCATCCCAAGACCTCCCGTATCTCTAGAGAAGTCCAAGTAGAAGAGCAGTGCCAAGAATCATAGAATGGTTCAGGTTAGAAGGGACCTTGAAGATCATCCAGTTCCAACCCCCCTGCCATGGGCAGGGACACCTCCCACCAGACCAGGCTCCTCAAAGCCCCATCCAGCCTGGCCTTGAACACTGCCAGGGATGGGGCATCCACAGCTTCCCTGGGCAACCTGTTCCACTGCCTCACCACCCTCACAGGAAAGAATTTCTTCCTAATATCCAATCTAAATCTCCCCTCTTTCAGTTTAAAACCATTACTCCTCATCCTATCATTACACTCCCTGATAACGAGTCCCTCCCCATCTCTCCTACAGGCCCCCTTCAGGTACTGGATGGCCACTATAAGGTCTCCCCGGAGCCTTCTCTTCTCCAGGAACGTGTGGCTGCTGAACAAGTGGTCTCCAGCCTGGTGAGTTTCCACTCCAGGTTTAGCTTGGTCCAACTGCACCTCACCCCTACTTCCTTGAGATGCAGGCATGGCAACTTTTTCCAGCGTTACATACTTTAAAACTGAATTTACACTCTTTTGAAACCAAAACCGGAGGGGCTCAGAGAATTCAAAGGAAGAGCAGAGTTTCGCTGTAGAAACAACCCACAGATGGAAACTGCCCAGCTAGACGGGGAACATGTACTGCCAGCCACTGATGGATGCGGACGAATCAATCCCTTAGCATGAGCAAATGCATCTATTATTTGCACAGGTGCAATATATACCTCCTTGTCATTAGACTAAGCTCTGTCAGACAAACGTGAGCTCAAATGAGATCAGGATAAATACCCTCCGTGAGTTTAGCAAATAGGAGGAGAATAGCCACTCCCTTTCTTAATCCTCTGAAATCTTGTGTATAAAATATAAGGATAAATTTTTAAAAAGTCAAGGAAAACAAAATATTATTTGAAACTTTAAAAAGGCCCGATCGCTAAATGTGGCTTGCAGCTTAAGTACAATTGTTCTGGGTGGTCTGCAAAGCACTGAGCTTGCTGTGCAGAAAGGAGTATTTTAAGAACAAACCAGTGGGGCACCAGACTGTTAGAAAAGATGAATTCATGTTAGAAAAACACTTTGTGAAGTCATACACAGAATGCAAATGTTGAAAAAATAAATAATAGCTTCCCTTACCTATTTATTTTCATTTCTTATGCCAAGGTCATAATTCCTTTTTATGTATTTTGAGGATAAATATTAAGATTAATAGATCGTCAACATTACGAAGGCTTAGTCTCTGGGACACAAGGTCATTGGGAAGCAAAGATCTACAGTCACTAAACACAGCAGTAATAAAAGCCAAGAACTCAACAAGTCACTTTCGTTTCAGACGCAATCAGAATTGGTTTTGCATCCCAAACGTGCAAGACACAGCTTGATCCCTGCCCTAGAGTCCCCAGAGGGCTGAAAGACTTTTACCAAGGCTTTGTAGAGTGGGCTTACTTTCTGTGCTAGTGGGTGGCTATGTAGATAAACTTAATGATACTGGGTTAAAAAATAAAATAAAATCTGTTTAGAGGGATTTTTCTACCTCCTTGCCATCGGAGTGCAGTCGCTGCAGCTCTAGATAAGGCTTCCTCTCCCAAAACTACACTACACACCTTTTGTCTGTCTCTCATCAGAGTTGTGGCACAGTCCCCGATGACAGCAGTTGGCTTCTCCTACCTGGAAATGCAGTTCACAAGATTTAGTTGGGTAAGACACTGCTGGAGGTGCATGCCTTCAGGAGCTGTGCAAGCCAACATGCCAAATAGGCAAGAGTTATTTCCCCGTGCCAAAACTGCTCCATTTGTCTGTAGTTTTCAAAATGCTTTGGAAAGCAGGAACGTGTTGGGCCATCTATACGGAAAGGAAACAAACACAAGGAAGGGCAAAAGTCTGTGCAGGATGACAAAAAAATAAGATAAGTTTAGCAACCCAGAGGCAGGGCACCTGGGTTCACACCACTATCCCCTCCACTAGACACAGAGTATAAATTTAATAAAGTGCATATTCTCACCAGAGCTGGCATTAGAAATATTGAGGCAGCAAATGAAAACACGAGCTATTTTTTTCCCACTCTCACATCAAATGACATCCATTGCTTTTTAAAACAATCCCCTCTTCTAACACAGCTGGCATCTCAGGTGATGTCCCTCATAGCTACGGACTAAAGGAAAGTTTTGGTGCAATTCTGATGCAGAAATGCACCTTCTCTATGCTCAGGCCCAATTGACATATATGAGAGCACAAAGACCCTGCGTATGCTAATTGCCCCCAGAAGCCGTAAATGTTTCCAACGAGATACAAATTTTAGCAATAAAAAGAAGGGCATTTTTTCCTTCAGGTCACCAGAATAAAGTCCTGCACCGAACACAAGTCATCTGGCCCAAACCAAGACACTGGCACACAGGCTGCAGATGTGATGAAATAAGAAATCAGGCTCCCTCTCACAGCAAGTTCCCAATAACTGCAAAGAAGAGGCAGTTGTAGGTTTGTGATATCCTAGTGAAGGACTACTCTCCCAGAACACATGCCAACTGAATAACCCCTTACTAGAACTGGCATCAATAACAACATCTGTACATCCCTCCATAAGCAAGTAAATAATCATTGACATAACACACATCAATTATACCCACCAGTGTTATGCATATACGAGACGCTAACCATCCTCAGATGCCAGGATAAGCCATTTTGGGTGGAGGGAAGGGGAGGAAGAGAGGGGAAATGGTATAATGTCGTCTTATACCTTGTTTTCAGTATAGCACTTCAGACCAATAGGCGAGTATTGTAACGCTGCCAGTGGATACCAGATCCATCACATCCACCTAGGAACTGCCATGTAAGAGGCGCTACAAGGTCACCTCATCTCAATAATAACACAAGAGTGATTGAATATTAACCACATCAACCACCACAGCTTGTCCAAATGCAAACGCACCAAAACTAAAGCCTACACCGAAATCGTTCCATTTCTTTCAGTAGAGGTCAGTGCAAAATAGGAATACAGCCTATCCGGTGTCTGACGGGGAAAAAAGCCCTGCTGTTAAAGCTCTGTCCCAACACAAACTGACATATGAAGCAGCCGCCTTCTCAAGGAAGCCTTCATATTTGTAAAGTAGTTCTCAGCTTCCCGCACTGACGGAGGAAAGAAGAAAGTCAGGGCTGAACCCCTCGGAGCACGCCGACCCGAGCCAGAACAGCAAGACAGAAAACCAATTCCTTGAGAGCTGTGCAATGCCAAGCAAAACCCCACACCCCACATTAAGTAATTAGAAGATCAGGAAATTAATCATTTTGGGGCACAACATAAGTTGAACTAGCCTAGGAATAAATTACCTCAAGAACGGCAAGGCTGCCACTCTAAGTGACATCTGGACAAACAGATATAATGTTGTGGAGCAGAATCAGATGCCTGGTAATTCCAAAATTATTAATATGTTCACTTATGTATGAAAATTCAGAACACACAAGGCAAGCACACGCTGTAACACTTTTTAGTTTTGAAAAGTTTGCCTTGGAACTGCAGAGCCTCTTTCCTATTTCTTCACAAATTATACGAGTTCACCTTAAACAGTACCTCAGCATCTGCTGGAAATTCTGCCGATATAACGTAATAGCCAGGTGCTGAACATCGCTCACTATATTGATGATGACTTTAAAGAGGATGCAGTCACAACTGTCACATTTATCGACCTGTCATAAATGTCACGTTACCCACCAGCAACATACATAGCACGATAAAAGATCATCAACACAGCATGACCAAAATGCTCGATTAGAAAACAACACTGATTTTACATCAAGCTTTTCAGGAAACGGAGCTGATGGCTCAGGTAATGAAACAGCCTACCACAAGTCACTGGTAAGTTTTATTAAAGAGTGTCATGAGTGACCAATCAATCTATCCTCACACAAGAAATTTTACCTCTATGGGCATCTTGCACATTATGAGCAACCAAGGTACTTGCCCAGATTGAAGCCAAATGGACAGCTGAATTCTCATGTTGCTATTAATAATACACACTAAATAAATATACACCTATATTTCTTTAAATCTATAAGCTATAAATACATAAAACACGTATGCACGTGTAAATGCATACAGCCGCATGTGCCACACACCAGCCCAGCTGAAACACAGGCAACTCTTTCATTTCTACAACGACGAGATCAAGAAAGAGCTTTGCACGAATTGGAACAGGGTGCAGCTTGCCTACTACCGAAATCTACTGCTCCTGTGACAAACGCCGGTCTGCATGTTTTTCATGAGGGACCATGCAGAGAGACAAAAATGTAAGGTTAACGCTAAGAATAACATGTTGAGGAAGTTGATAAGTTTTAAATGGGAGGCCAGACCAATAACCCTACAAACTGCGGCAACGGCACTCTGGTTTTTAGCCACCAAATCTAAGCCTGGCGTGGGAAAGTTCAGTCAGTACATGCAAAGAAATACAGCAAATAAGTGTTGGTGCACTTACGTGTATCTTCTGTCACATAAAAAAACCCAAAAATAATAAAATATGCTCCTGCCTTGGTCCTTCAGACATCAAAAGATCGTTTTTAACTAAAGCGGAACATACACAAGAGAGATACAAGGCACCTACTTTATGGTTACACTATAGCCATTAGCCAGCTAAAAAACGTAAAGCAGATTTGCTGTAATGTAGAGGGATTTACAAGGCCCTTTGGAGACCATGTATTTGGAAACATGAAGGTCACAGTTCAACGTACTCAACGATGGATTGGAAATGACCACTGAAGTTGCTGAACATCCACTTGAAGATACAATTAATGCCTGCATCAGAGTTGGCAAGGCAACAGCAACGTGCAGGAACAGAGCATACTGGCACACGTGAATGAAGGAAACCAGCCAGCGAGGGACACCTTTAGGGTGCGGGACCCAAGGATACAGCCAGGCTGCGCACTCAGTTGGAGAAAAACCACACTGGAATGGCGGCAAGCCAGGAGAAGCAGCAGCTGGAGGCTGTACTACCCTATTGGGAGATGGACTGCCTGCGAGAGAGGGGACGATGCGCTTTTCTCCATATTACTTTCTGCTTTGGTGCTACCAGCTTGACACAACCCCTGAAGAACAGAGTATGTCTTCCCAGGCCCACCAGAAGAAGTTACAGCTTCCCGAGCTATCATCAGCAGAGCCCAGAATGGGACAACAGCCGGGTAAGGCTGGTGTTTCTCCAGGACCAACAATCTCTGAACATGGGTAGTGTCACAGGGATGCTACTAAAAACTAGCGTGGGCGTGGAGGACAAACTCAGCAAAGGAGTTTGCCTGCTCAAGGGAATTTATTATGTTCAATTATAAATTACCTTTCCCCCCCACCTCATATTCAGAAAGAAATTCTCTAAGTAGTCCAACGACACTAGAGAGAAATAGGAGCTCCAACATATGTGGAGAAGGAGGTACCTTGACCAACAGAGCAGGATCTAGGGTGACCAAATACAGACAGACAGCAAATAGCGTCAACAAGGACGGACAGCACAGGCAGCATTCACAGCCCCAGGCAGGGAGACATAAGCCGTACAGAACCAGAGGTTCACCTTAGACAAAAGTTTACTCTTTACCCAGCCTTTCCCATTTGCTTCAATTTGGTTGGAAGAAAAAAAAAAAAACAAAAAAAACACACACCAACACAACCAACCCCAACAAAAAACCCACAAGGATCAAGTTTCTCCAGGATTTCCAGAATACTTCAGTTCCCAAACCACCACAGCCCACCCAGGTCCCTCCCATCCAGGTACATGTCAAACTAGAAATTAATTTCATTTAGAAAAGCTAACCAGATTTCGGGGGGTGGGGGGGGTGCGGGGGAGGAGGAAGGGAGGGCTCAACAACTTTACAGGTTTGGGCTCTCTCAGGGCAGGGAATTGCCAGCTGCACGCTTGGGACTTCAACACAACTCCCATGAAGAGCTCACTCTTTGAAAGCAGCTTTTCCTCTCACTTCACTGAAACAATTACGTTTATCAAGTATCATGATATTTACCAAATAAATTAGGACTTCTCTTTTTTACTTTTCTTAGCCCTCTCCAAACACCAGCTGCATACCTCTCGTGCTGAGCAAACGCAGAGAGCCCTTTACAAGAGGGCTTCAGGCTGAAGGAGAAAACTTTCCTGTAAAGTCAAATCCATCTCTGCAGCACAGCTTTGGTCACTCTTTGTTTTCCACAGCAGAACTCAAACCTGAATTCAAGAAGCCAGATGTACAGCTGACCTTATGAAACACTGATGGTGGGACAAGAGAGCTCCATCGTCACAGGCACCAGCATTCCCCTAACCCCCCCACTCATCCCAATTACTATGGAGAATTATTTAAAAAAACCCAAAATAATCAAAACTTCCATTCCTCAGAATTCATAAAATTCCTTAGAAAAGAAGTGCTAAGAAATCAGGTACTTACATATTTTGCTAAAAGTCACAGCATAACAGCACCTGGGGCTCGTAGACACAGGGCTCTGCACAAACACGGGAGTTACAGAGCAGGTTTCAGGAAGAACCTGACCTTCCTTTCACCCAAAGCTCACCAGGACTGCTGGGTCTCTGCAAGCCCTTTTGAAGCACAAGCATTCCCACCTGGACTTAATTGGGCTCACTGCGAGACCTGAGAATAAATGAATTCCATGAGACTGGGTTCTGTTGGAACATTTTAGTCCCTGGGAATTGTTGAACTTCTAAAACGATGGGTTATTTGCATCGTAAAATTCACTATACTAAGACGTTGTGGGATATTGAATGCTTTAGTGAATTATTTCTTTTACATTGGATGCAGTACAAGGGGAAGGGGAAGTTGCATACAACAGTATTTACACTTTCTTTTACTTTTCTCCACACAGCCAAGGCAACAAGGCTACTTACATGCTGTGGTTTCTAACTTACAAGATGCTCTCCTTTGCTTGCGTAATGCTGTCACGGTCCTGAAATATTAAGTTCTGCCTTTTCCTATGTTACTGTAATCCTAACTGGCTCATTTTCACCCTCCCTCTTTTTCCTTTTCTACTACTAGTTCTGGAGTTACAGAAAGTACATTTCATATAATTTCAAGGAAACTTTTCCAAGACACCTAGCATTTGCTTTTCCATCTGGATAACGCTATCCACTCGATCTCCATGAATTCCACACCGCTTGAACAATCGTTCTTTCCAATCAGTTTTTAAAGTTGTAAGGTGAAAACACTCCATGTTATAAAGTGCAACTTCACAAAAAAGCAAAGAAACCCAGGCAGGCCCTTCCCCTTCATGTCTCCTCCCTTAGCAGAGGACCAAGAGCTTCACCTCATTGATGTTTTTGCATGATTTCTCCGTGCCCGTGCCCCTGCTCAGATACCAAATTGCAGCCCAGCAAACAGCTTGACACAAGGGGAGCATCACACCTGGCACCAATGGTCCCTCGTTTTAGGGCAGGGGGGGAGGCAGGACAACCACCTGCACCTGGCAGGTTACCAGCTGTTTCAGGATTTAAGACGCTCATTGGGGCCTCCTGCTACACATCACGGTAAAAACGATGGCCAGCTGAGCTCCCACAGCCCCTGCTCAACATCTGAGGCAATTTATAATAACATATTAAGTATTGGATTAACAACCCCCATGTCAAGACTGCAGGGGCAGTCTCTGCAATGCTAAATAGGATTTCTGAATCAAACAAAAACCGTGAAACCAGGAGTAAATAAGTCTCTGATATGTTTAAGCTAACACTCACATGTCTCCTGCAAGGGACTGACCAGGTTCCTGCCCCTCTCGGCTCCACTGTCTCAAAAGGGTCTCCTCCGGATTAAATCCTAGTGATACTGTGAGTCAAAATCTTCCCAATTTCAGGTGGTGAAAGGAAGCTGGGAGCACAGACCCATTCGGCTGCCTACCACCGCTCTTCGGCAGGGGCTGCAGTCCCCCTGACTACAGGCTGTACCTCTGCGAGAGCAACAGCTTCTCGAGGATGCAATGATACACACCTAAACGCTGTTTTTCAGGACGTAAAACATGCAGACATTTCAGTGTTCTGGAAGGTTTTGGTAACATGCATTTTAAGGAGTAAATCTGTAAATCTCATCTAAACTGACCATCTTTACAGTTATTATTATTATTTGAGCAGCCTGGTCTAGTGGGAGGTGTCCCTGCCCATGGCAGGGGGGTTGGATATAGATGATCTTGAAGGTCCCTTCCAACTCAAACCATTCTATAATTCTATGATTAACCTTGAATCCATTTTTTTGAAATTAATTATCACATTTTATTTGTTCCTATCAATGTAAGAGCACCTATTCTATATTAAACCACAACTGACTGCTCCCCGGAGCAGAAGTTCAGTATTGCCTCATTACATTTTGATGTCTGGTCTATGATATTCATGTTACCTCTTTGAGAGCTGGTATTTACCCGTGGTTTGAAAGTGGGTCCCTTTCTAAATCTCTCACCATTAGTCTTGCAACAGTAGTAGATCGTGCTCACCAGTGAAGTTGCATTTCTGCAGCTACTTTACGAATAAGGATTATTTCCACTAACTTCCCAGATGCTGAACTTTTGGGACATATTTCTTTCGGTCATCCCAACTCCATCCACGGTTGTCCCTGATCGTGTGCCCACATACACTATTGGATGGGAAAATGGAGAGAAATGTTTTAATGCGATGTTGTCATCTTCTTTGGTAGAGCTGGAGATTTCAGGTGTATCATCCCTTGAGCTTCTTAAGACTGGTCATTCGTGAAAGTTGTGGAGTTGTATTATTGGAAATGTTCACTGGCCCCACGTTTTGTCCAGAGTCATCAAAAAGCATCTGCTGCAAGCGTGACAGCCACTAAATGACAGCCTTACATTTTGCCTTGCCTTATATTTGCAGATGGAAACGTACCCCATAAAATGTGATGCTTATTACTTGCTTTGTAATGCTCTTGCAGCAAAGAGTATTAACTCACGTGCTATGGATTCTAAATTCCATACTGAGTTTCATTTTAAGATGCAGGCTTCCGCAGGAAATATTCTGAGTAGCCAGGAGAGGTCGTGCCTTGGTGTTTCTGTTGACACTAGCCCGAAGCTGTGCACTGCTTCCAGGGAGATGGCTTTTCCAGGCTTCCCCTTCCTCAGCGTCATCTCCTCAGCCTCCCCAGCCGCACTTCCCCAAGGCCCAAAACAGCCAAACTGAAGCAAAATGCTCAGGTTTAGCTCAAGAAAGCTCAACAGTTTGCTGCAGGAGGCTTTGCCTCCTCCTGTCCCCTGGACATCATTGGATACATCCTGGGATTTCAACTGCCTATGCAGAAAAACCCCACAGAAGATAACTTTGGCTGCGGTTTCGCAGGCAGTTCCAGGCAATATAAAGTTGCAGTGATGCTGGGGGCGGAGGTCTGAGCCTCACGTTACTCACAGACTCCTGCCCTCACTCGTGCTTTTGTTCTGAAGCCGTGAGGCCATGGGATGAGTCCAGATCTGAGCACTAACTAATCGAGCAGAAAACAAATTCCTCTCTTTTTAGAGTTAGCGTTCATTTGGATTGGCAAATCGCTGCATTCCTCCTCTAAGCTGACCTTTTAAAAAAGTATTTGTTAAGACTGAATTCATCCCCTGAGATTTACAGCGTGCTCTTCGGCCCTCTGAAGGCAACCGCACGCACTCTGCATCCAACCCTCCCCACCTGCGCTCCTGCGCCCCTTCCGCAAGGCAGCCAGGCGGCATCCAGCACGAAGAAATGATGTGCTCCCACACAGGTGCAGGCTCACGATGGGCAGAAGCTGACCCAGGGCTCTGCTTCCCCAGAAGGAGATGTCCTGGCCTTCCCTTTGACGCCAGTCCACCCTTCCCACCACGCGGACAGGCGGCAGCGAGGGGTCGGACCCGCTCACAGACCCTCCCAGGGCAGGCGGCTGGAGGGGCCAGAGGCCTCTTCTCTCTCGTTCCTTCTCCATGGGAAGAGTAAACCACCACCCAATGTCATTAGCTGTGGATTACAGCCTCTACTAAGAAGAGGAAGTCCAGTTTCAGATTTGATGGTATTTAGGAGATTCAGAGCTGCACGTTCCACCCCGCCCCAGCCAGCGAGAGCTCTGAGACCGCTGCGGGGGCCAGAGCCACCTACCATCCACTGCCCGCAAAGCTGGGATGTTAAAGTAATCAAAAATTAGGGTGAAAAAAGGTCATCCATGGAAGAGTCAGAAGGTTCACATATATATGTGGATGCAATAAAGCCTTAACAATCACAAAACCCACTTGTTAGTGCTTCTCTACAGTGAGGGAATGGTTTTCATACTGCTCTTCAGCTCCCTTTGCATACAGTACAGGGAATCCTTTTCCAACATTTAGGCACAGCTGAAGGCTAATGAAGATCTCATAAGTTACCAGGCCTCTTACTGTTATTGAATTTCCCTCCCTTTCTTATCTTGAGTAGCTATTACGATTCCAGGTATTCAAGTAGACGTCATTCAGAAAAGATAAGGTAATAATCCATTGATATAGGACCCTTGTATTTAGATTTCAGCATATCCAGCTCCCTGTTTATGTTATTAACCATGGTAGAAAAAAGGGGGTTTAAATTACCCTGTATTTCCTTCTCAGATGGTGCACAGAATAGAAATTACTCAGCAGATGTCATCTATCCCTCTTCAGCGACAGAGAGATTTGTCAGGGTAATTTTGCCTGCTTTCCTCGGGAATGCCAATTTTGGGGGGGTTCACCCCAAAATGCCTCCATTAACATATCCATTATACCTCTTTGAAAGGAGAGATGAAATGACTCGTATGTTTGACTAAGCTTTGAGAAAAAAACGTCTTTTTAGAGACAAGGTCCTCCAGACCTCAAGGGAGGCATCTCATTCCTCCACCCTCCCCTCCCAATGTTAAATTCTTAATACTAATAAAGGATTAGACATGTAAACCAATGTTCTTCAGAACTTATGCTGCAAAAATTACACAACCTGCTAAATCTATGCCAGCTGATAACAAGCGTTCCCTTTCACGTTCAGAACTTCTCAGAAGATGCAGCGCTTTGCCCCGCAACCGTTATTTGATTTTCAGTAAACCAGACAAAATAACTACTCAGGGATACATTCATCAAGCCCCATTTTGATTTGAACCTTCCCTTAAATGACAGTATCTTTTCAAATGGCACAAGAAATACTCAAGGTCCACGTGAGTCATTTATAATCACCAACACAGAAAAGCAGTTTTAAAATGGGCATACCAAGAATTTCCCAAGGAACTGTGGAGGAAACAATGTTTCCTCAAACTGAGGAAAACCCACCCGAGAGGGATAAGCCAGTCCAGCAGCTGGCTGGGGAGGGCCCTTGTCCTCCATCCCAACACTCCTGCCTCCTCTCCTGGATGCGGGGCTCTACCTCCACCTCCTCCCTCGCACCAGCTCTGAAACTCGGCAGACTCCTTGCTGACCTCTTTCAGCTCTAACCTAGCAGAAAATACCATTTTTTTTCCTTTCTGCCTGGTTAATAAAATGCATCAACCCCCAGGCAGATGTGTCAAGCGCCGGAGCAGGCTGATGGGGCGAGTGGACCTTCTGGTGGCAGTGGACCAAGCGTCCGCCCCCAGCCACGTGGAGCAAGCTGGGAGCAGGGTGCCGGGGTGCCCTGCCGGATCAGCGACCCGAACCGGCTCGGGGAGCGGGTCAGGAAGGACCGGGGAGGAGCCGAGCGGAGAAACTGCGCTCTTCTGGTAGAGGCAACCTGCTACATCACCTCCAGCATATCATTTTCATCCCAACCCTCCACTTACTTCTTCGGCAGATGAGCACTTACAGGTCTGGCCGTGGTCATTCAGGATATTCCTGCCCCTCTCTGGTCAGGTACCAACCAGCTGCAGGGTTGGCAGAAGGGACAACGTAACTATACTTCAGATGCAACAAAGTGGGAAGCCCAGTGCCTTCGCCTTAAACCACTGGGGAACGTGAGTTTAAGCTGAAGGGCCAGAAAGTGAAGTCTCAATCTCCAGAGCTACTGTGCTGCCAAGGTCTGTAGGCTCAGCAGGCAAAACCTGAAATGTCCTGTCTTATCGATGACAGAGCACCACCGCCTGAAGCTCCGTCAGGTAAGAGTCACACTCAAGGTCAGCAAGAAAAGACAGACCACACAATTAACAATATATAATACAAGTCCCTCAGCTTTAATGCTGTACTAGCCAAATGAAAAAACAGAAGGAAATCTCGATCATAAACAAAATTGAAATCTTGGGCCTTCTTTGAAAGTGAGGTTGTCAGATGCACCCTTTTAAAAAAAATAAGTAACCCAAGCTGCACACCTGAGGATGGGATGGGATGGGATGGGATGGGATGGGATGGGATGGGGGCACAAAACGGGAGGAGGGCGATAATTTCTTTTTCAAAGTAATGTAAGAGTTGTATTGGACATTCAAATGGTATTCTGGAAAAGGGCTCATCCCCTGTCGATGTATTTAACCACTGAGGCTCCGGTTTGCTGCGTCCTGCATTCAGCAATACAGCAGCGAGAGGAGCCGGCAGCCTCCCAGCCCCCCCGCTGGCCATGAGCCCAACGCAGACGGTGCTGCAATTCCAGCTTCTACACCCGAACTGGGGGTAAATCCGGGGGCCCAGCGAAACCAGCTCATGCTTCAACCGGGATGGGCGAAGGGAAGCGCAGCACTCCTGTGCTTCGTGGCGCCCTGCTGGGAGTGTTTTCGGTGGAGCGCACTCCCTCCAGCTGCGTGCTGAATGGGGTTTAGTTCTTGTATTAACTTGGGTCAGGCAGCAGCAAACCCCAAAGCCCAGAGAAAGCAAAAGCACTGGAGTCAAAGCACACCCGCTCTACCTGAAGGCGGCAAACTGAGAAAACCTGAACAAATAAAAAAGCCCCCAAGAAAGTGAGAGGGCTAGGGAGTAAAAATCACGCTGATTCAATAAATTTGAAAACCACTTAATGATCATACCAAGCCACGTTAAATCAACTCCTATTTCAAGATCTATACATCTCTTTCTACAAATTTAAGTCTTTGCTGCAATTTCTTTCAGATTATCAACCGAAGCAAGCATGCAAGACTCAGTCCTGACCAATAATGAGTAAAATCCCCATTTTCCAGATCCTCAAAGTCAAGTTAAGTGTCCCAACTATTGAGAAAAATATCCCATCTCTAAAGGGCAATAGCAGAGACCTTAGACTTCCTTCTCGACCCAAAGCTCTTGAAGAAAACCAGTTTATTTTTATGCAGGGTTTATCCATTTATTGCAAGGTAGCAGGAAATTTCTGAATGGCCTGACCAGCTTTACGTGCTTTGCTGGATTTTGAAATGAAAGCAAGAGAACATTCACTTAAATCAACAACGCAAGTCACCAGTTTAAAGGTTAACACTTGATTGTGCAGCACAAGAAACAGACACTTATCTTCCCGGTTCAAGGACTTCTCGTTTTTCCCAACAGCGGCACGTAACGCCGCCGCAGACTGTTTTGCAGGGACGGAAACAAACCAGGGCGCGGGGCGGGCGGCCCCAGAGCATCGCTCAGGTTGGAGCAGGGCAGAGGGCGGCCCAGGCCCCGCTCTCCCCACATACTGGCACGCCACCAGCCCGCTGGGAGACACTGGTGGGCTGCCACCCATCCCGTCCCGGCAGCCTTTCCGAGACGGAAAATGCTGGCGTCGACACTGGCGCGGTTGCGCTTCACGTGGGGTGGCTGCTGTGAAGAAGAAAGCTTCCAGAGTTCTTCTTCCAGCTGGGAGACACCAAAGCCAAGCCCGGCACCCTCACCGAGATCCTGCTCAACCAACAGAAAACGGCAGGGAAGATGAAAGCGCTGCGCTGATGGAGCACAGCTGTCCTGGAGAAGTGAAATATAGCAATAAATAAGGCCCTTATCTACTGTGGCAAGGAAAAGGCAGGCTCAGGGGAAGAGCTGGCAAGGGAGAGAAGCGAAAAACATACCTCAGGAAGGAAGGAAGGAAGAAAAGCTGAAACTAAATGAGACACGCACTCCTAATTAACGCAGTTTTAGTTGGACAATGAGTTTCAAAATCCCAAAAGTGAGTTAGACACCAGCTTTACACACGGGTCAAACCACCAGCTGCTCTCTGTCCCCACAAAACACCGGCCAAACGCCTCCTCCTCGCAGCCACCGGACCCGCACCAGGGATGCCCGGGCAAGGAGCCGGCCGTGCTCGCTGCTACTGTGCGGGCAGCGCCACAAAGAAGTTTCTTCAGAAATTAAGTTTGGGAATCGAAGGGAGCAACTCTGACCCAAAACGTCAAACCGATCCATAAAAAAAAAAAAAAAAAAGAAAGGGGGGTGACGATCGCTGTAGCTGGGCTGTGTTGTCGTACATTGCTTACGTTTGTTTTAATTTTAAACTGAAGAGTCAGTCCAAGGTTTGTTACACAAACATATGGCACCGGTATTACATTCTACCTTGTATTTATAGAAAGTACTGTGGCAGTCCAGGCAGCGCAGGGATGCCATAATGTTAACAACATTTATTATTAGTATGACAAAAGAACACAGAAACCGGCAGAAATCGTGACTTAGAAAGTTTAAGGGACCGATTGGAATAAGGCACCGAACTGTGGAGTTATTAGCTAAAATTCCTCCGGTACTAATGAACACAGTCCCCAGGCCGCCAAGTATTTTGTTATATAAATATACCCTCAGAAAAGTAATTTGTTTAAAACCCAGGCCCTGAAAACTGATTAACACGTTTAATGCTAGCCTGATTAACAGCGATATGCCCTCGGCTGGGTGATGGGAGCGTTGAGGCAGAAGTCCGCATTCCTGCGAGTGAAGAGGAACAAAGCTTTTGGGACAAAGGGTAAACTTTAATTATGCCTTTTTATTACCCAAACTGCCATTTCCTCCTTACCCCTGCACCAGCCGGGAAGACTAATGGCACTCTCCCACAGCCCCATAAGCCGTGCCATTGATAAATGCCATTACTAGATTTTTCCACTCCAGCTGTTAAGAGCTACAAGCAGCAAAGGCTTCATCCTTCACCCTTTCTAAAAAAAAATAATTAAAAAAAAAAAAGCAGGATAGAGTACACCACTAACCCATACTCCCGAACCTTCTGGAAGCATTTATTAGCTTTGGCCGCTGACCAGTGATTGCTGCAGGAGTGAACTGGAGCTGCGGTGCAAACTGGTTAATCTGTAGCTAGACATATTTGTGATTGGGGGGGTTGGGGGTGGTGTTCAGCAAGAAATACTGGCTGCCTGGCAGACAGGGCTTGGACAGTCTGAAGGGTTACTGTGCTTTGCTGGATTGATTTTTTTTTTTTTTCCAAAAAAATTTTATTGGGAGAACTACAAAACATTTACAGTACAAAGTTTACAGTCTCACACAATTTGTAGTGAACTGACTCCCGAAAAATATATTACAACTCAAGTTGACTTATCCTTTAGTTACATTCAAAACATACTTCTGTTAAAGTAGTCCAAAAGAGTACATAGTGCTCAATCTGTACCTATGTACAAACAAAACTAAGCTACTGCTCATTCATCCACCGTCCAGGAAAGTTTTGGAAAACTCCCGCCTTTCTACACAAGGAAAAAAAAAATAAAAATTACAAGTTTTGGAATTCAATTAAACAAGATATGTTCAGGTACTGTATATAAAGTTTCAGATCCAAAGATGGCCTCCATTCTTCAAAAATAAAAGAGTGGCGAAATTTTGCTCTGTAGTTAAAACCCCATCCCTACATTCAAATTATCTCAAGCATTAAGAAAAATACTTATTTGGTTGAGAGATATTTAAGGCAAGCATGGACCCTCAAGAAGGCACTGAGAGACATAATACTGGGACCCCCAATTATTGCTACATACTTTGAGACTACATCACAGTGAGATTGGTGGAGTTAGGCAACAACAAATACTTTTTGGTTACTTTAAACAAGTCTGAATTAGATTTGCCACTTTGAAGTCTGATTGGTAAGTCAGTCTCTTTTTTTTTTTCTTTTCTTTTTTTTTTTTTTTCTCGTTTTTCAACTCGGACGGGCTACAACCATTTACATTCTAAAAAAAACCCATAGAAATTCCTCAAACTACTTCCACAGCATCGAGACCGATTTCTATAAAGAAACCATGCAATCTTTCAGATTTACGTAAACAAGGAAAGAAATTAATGAAATAAATATTACATACAATCTCTTAAATTAAGAATTTTACTCATTTACAATAAAATAACCAAGTGAAGTTACAAAAAGGCATATATTACTGTGAAAAGAACACACTCCACATTTCGCCGATTAATAATGGCAATCATAATTTAAACATAATAAAAGAATATATATCTATTGCTTTTCATCATACCCGATAAATACAGTATGAACAAATTACCAATGTATACTTTTCACAAGATAATAAATAAGTTAAATAGTTTCATATTGAGTTGTGTGCAGTGACTCATTCATGCAATCAACTCAAACAGCTAAAAAAAAAAAAAAAATTAAAAAAAATCAGCAGTTATTCTCCAACAATTACAAACTAAACTCAGTTGAGTGCTTCCAAATAAAGCAACAACAAAAAAGAATTGTTCTAAGCCAAACATCCACTAAGTGGTGGCAATGGAACCAATATTAAACTTTGGAATGAAGGTTTTAGCATTTGTTATAATAATAATATATAGATATATAAAAAACAACGTTGTTATCAAGGCATATTCTTGGCAGGATGTTGGATTTTTCTTTTTTTTTTGTTTTTGTTTTTTTTTTTCTTTTTTTAAAAAAAAAGCTTATAGGTTTAGTATGTTCTGTGTTTTTATCTGAACTGGATTGAAAGACGAACTAGTTTGCAAGTTTTTTTTGTGTCTCTGTCTGTCTGCGTGTGTGTGTCTGTCTGTCTGTCTGCAGGTTTGGAGGAGCCGGACAGGCAGGACTGGGGCTCCCCGGATTGTTTGTTGCTTTCTGGTGGCGCCTTTT
>VYZM01001525.1:0-40782 GCA_013398915.1 Dromas ardeola
AAAAGAAAGAAGGAAAGAAACAACAAACAGGTTTAATGTCATGTTTTGGAGTTTACTTGGTTTATCACTTCTCTTTAAACATCTAGTCATAAACCAGCTTAAGCTCATGGAAAAATTGATTCTTGAGCAAGCTAACAGCAACACCCCAAAATTTACTCAGCACACATAAGTAACTCCACCAATTTCAGTTACAGATCCTTTAAAAAGCATTTCAAAAAGAGTCTAAGATTTTGTGAAATACAACAGTTTTTATTATTTCCATAATAAAAAACATAGATGCTATTTATAAAAAGTAATTGAGGAGGACTATAGGAGACAGGTCCTTGTAATGAAGTAACTGCAATGATCTTAGCTGCATTTGAACAAATGTGTTAAATGTTTTATTAAAGAAGAATTCTTGTGTCCTTACAAAGCCAAATTTTTTTGTTTCTTCCAGAATCAGGTCAATATAGCATTGGATTAGTCATGAAAGTATAGAACTTCTCTCCATCGTATTCCTCCTAATGAAATCCAAAAGCCATTTTTGTTGTTTTGTTACTTAACATCTGCGCGCCTGACTGTTTATTTTCAGAAAAATGTGCTTTTTTGAAATGGTGCCAAATGCCATGGGCCCATCACTGAGACACAGGAAGCTCCCCCTACTTCTGTTCAGTTAATTTTATTTTAAAAAAGCCAAGTCCATAAACCAGACACTCTCCCAGCCTGACCCTTCCACCCACTGTCATATGTCAGTGTTACCATAGCAATGGATCAGGACTTCCTCTATAAGCTGTTCACAGCTGATTTATGGTGAAACAGCAGTCTTACGAAGCAGAACTCGGAAGTGCGGATACAAAAAGTGGTTGTCGTATTTTTCATTTAAATGAGCTGCCATTGAGATGAGTCTGTCACCTGCTTTCAACTGGTAGTGATTCATCTTCTGACAGATGTTCTGTCATGAAACTAGGATCCATGGTCTCCTATTTTGGCTCAGCTGCATCTCAAAATACGCATATATGAAAAAACTAAAAAAGCAGTATAATCATTGCATTTATAATTTATCTTTTAAAACTTTTTCTTTGTTACCAGCTGTTCAAGGAGTTCCACAATTCACAAATTCAGAGGAATGTCTGTCCTCACTGTACAAGCTTCTAAAAACTAAAAACACAGGTAGGTGCTACAGATGACAAGTAACTGGTCTAACTCATCACCTTCACCAGCCACGCCTGAAAATACCAGCAGTAAGAACTACGTGCAAAATAAAACTCATTCATCCAAAGTGATCTCTTAAAAGTTACGTCAGAGTATTTTCTAAGTGATAATAACGGAAGAAAATATTTAAAGCAGCAATATAAGAATACTGAGATATCAAACAGTTGCACATCACCAGTTTTCACATTCTTGAACATGAATTGCCTTCAAAGGAACTTATATGCTTGATTGCATGAATAACGAAGAGAATTACTTTTCAATGCAAGCTTCACTTTTTCCCCTCCATGGTAACTAACTGATTACTTTTCACCTACAACTTCTTCAAAGGTTGAGACATTATTCTCTTGATGTTAAGAATTACTTTCTTTTTTTTTCAATGGCTATCTCTATCTCACTGCTAAATTATAGTCATCACAGAAAATTGCGTGTGGGCCTATAATAAAAATCATCACTCATTCAGTTAAGATTTGTGTATAAAACTCATTAAAGTCACAGATTATGTTAATGAGTTTTTATCTCCCTTTGGGTGTCTGTCATCTGTTACCATCACTGTTTCCCTTTCAGTGTCATCCAAAAGGAATTCATGCTTCCATCTACTCTGCCATTAGGAGCCTCATTAATGCTAACAAGACACATCAGCAACTGGATGTCTTTGAAAATTACATTCAGATTGCTTCTTGAACTGACATGGAAGTGAGAAAAAGCACTAAATAATCATTTAATTTTCTACATGCCAGGAGATTTAATATGCATTAAATCAGTAGAGGTTTTGAGAGAATCTAAACTGTTCCTCTAATAAGAACTTTACACCAACCTCCACCAAGCCAGTGTGGTAGCTGAAGAAAAACAAGCTGGTCTTTTCCATTTCATTTAGACCATTTTTTACCACACTGATCCCTAAATAAGTTATTGGTCAAGAACTACCAAGTATTTCCTTAAGCAGTCAGTAATTTACACTGATTGCTTATATTGAACACTTATATTGTGTTATGCATTCTTCTATCCTCAACTGTTCCTCTGTTGAGTATCGTGTACAGTTCTTTCACCACTTACCTGCTCACCCTGTAGCCCTTGCAGTCCCAGATAGCCCTTAAGACCCTGCAGGTAGAGAAACAAATATGTGATAAACACAGTTAAACACACAAAGTGGACCTTTTATTTCTTCTCCAATCTCCCTTTATCAAGAAAAAAATTATCCAAACTTGTTTGCCTGCAGCATTAGCGTGGTTTATATTTAGCAGCTCGTATGAAAGCTGAGTGAGAGATAAGGAATAACAAATCTTCATGGCAGTTTCGACAATTTCAAGATACCACCATGCTTAAAGACATTTCCAGACCTGTACTCTTTTAAACAAATGAGTATGTGGGATGCTGTTGCTGGTTATTGCTGAAACTGAAGAACTGGATTTGGTACAGTGCATTTCCCCATTCCAAATCCTTGTCACGATGCCCTTTCTGAACAAGGCAGTTTAGAGGAGAGGTAACGCAGAGGGTCATCCCAGACTATTCTAGGACACTCTCAAGACAGACAGATCTTCCAGGACACAATACCACTTTTTAAAATTATCATAGAACAAATTCCAGCCCTTATATAATGAAATTTACATCAGTAGGAAGGCTATTGCCTGTTCCTCATCCTAGAAATCTTCCCTGCGGTGCTGGAATCACAAAGCTGTCAAACATTACTCCCTTTGCATTGACCATTTCATGCATATTTTAGCTCTTAAAGAAATAAGGAATTATTAAAGAATTAAAAATAGAGCTAGAACCTGCCATCTTCATAAGTACACTTGAAAGGGGAACCTTCTTCTTGGATGTCTTTACACTGTACTAAAAATACCCGGACAAGATGGCCTAAAAGGGAGGCTGTAACAGTTGCATGATTGATGCAGGAGCCAAGTGTCTGGTCTCCACATCCCCTGCAAGAGGTACTGGGAATACGCATTTCCAAAAGCTGCAGCTTGAAAGAGAAAGACTAAAACAATCCTTATTCTGGATAGAAATCTATCATAAAATTGGCCTCAAAGACAGTGACTGAGTAGCGGGAGTGTCTTGGCTGATGTCAAACATCTGGCTGCCTTGCAGTATGATGACGCTCATTAGTCAGTAGAGACTTGCAACCCACTGTAATAAGAAGGAATTCTGCAACTGATTTCAGCACTTCAAGTATCCCAAAGTATTGGATAAGCTTCTGCATGACCACAAGAGTATTTCTGCATGAAATTAATTTTATTATCATATGCAAAATTAAAAGAGGGAATGAATTTTGCTTGGTGATAATTTTAGATGATAGAAGAGAACGGCCTCTGTAAGGCTTCAAAATTTGCAATTTTGCCATTATTGGCTTGCTTGAGGAATCTTGATCCGAAAGACATGTACTCATTAAGAAACCCAAAGGCCTCATTTTCTCAAAACCCAACACAGCAGGTGTGTCCTTTCATTTCGCTAATCACACACAGGGCATTGCCAGTTTGCAAAATTATAATGTATTCTGGCTTCAGTCCTCTCCTGTAGCTTAAGGCTAAATAATTTATATATGTTGTCTTGTATCTAAGGAAGCAGGTCTGCATTGCTCTTGGGGAAAAAAAAAAAAAATTGTAATAGATAGCCAGGAGCTGATCTTGGACAAACCAGTTAACTTGAAATATCCCAATTTACTATATTAATGTATGCCTAAAACCGATTTTTTTGATTGAATTGCTAAAGCAGAACTAAAGACGCCAGCATAAACCAGTAACTCATCTTTAACATTCAAGATGTGCCTCAAAGCTATATAATTTTTGACAGTCCCAGCCCACTCCGTATTTCATGAGTTTTATCTGTTTCAGAATTTTATCCTCTCTCTGTGCTTAAATGATCAACTAAAGTAGGTGTTGCTAGAAGACATCTGTACAAGGAGAAAAGGAAAGCAAATGCTGTTCTACACAGAAACACTCAAAGTGAAGTTAATTACAATTTCATTTCAAAGTGGGTCAGTTTAGTTGATTAACATCTGCAGGGACAGCCTCAAAAGAAGGCACACAAGGAACTGTGAGATGAAGAAGGACTGATTACCGGTGTGATTGTTTCTACACAACAGCATCTTACTTATTCCAGAGGAAAATTGCTCTGAACTCATTTTAGAGCAGTATGCCCATATTCTTATTCAGAGTTAACACAGCCTTAAGTCATTCTAACTCACTGCTGGTTGGGAACGAAGGTAAACCATGCTAAAATGAGTATCATTCCAAATAGAGAGTTTTCACACAGGGGGTTCCTTTCCTGTGAGTTAGCTAATCCTCTTCAAATTCTTAGTTTTCTATTAGTTTGGTTTCATATTCTTGACCATAACCATATAAATAAGACCCAGTTTGCTCTGAGCTAAGATGAAAGTAAACAAGAAGAGTACAAGTTCATATGCACGGTTTGCCAAATGAAATACCTCCCAATTTCTAATGAAGATTAATGCTCTGATTTAAAAGCCCAATGTGGAAGGGAAAGGTTTGAAGCTTCCAATTATAGCAATACAGACTTCAAGCACATCACAAAAGACACAGCAAGTTGCAAGAATACTTTGGACTGCGTGCGAGAAAAATATTTACCGCCAACTAAAATGACTCAGAAAAGACTTCATAGCAAGTTTAAGTGTCTGACTTCTACCATATACCTAGCACAGTGGGACCCAGACTGAGTGAAGTTTGTATATAGCAAAATGTAGATGTAAACTCATAACATCAAGGACTGTTCAAGCCAAGTCTTTCCATCTTACTAGTGCCCATTGTGTTTTATTAAAAATTCTATGCATTTGTTACTAAAATACATCTGGCACAACACCAGCAACTTTGTTAGAGAGCCAAGAAGTTTCTGTAACCTCTGAAAACCAGCAGGTGAACTGTTATATCTAATGCTACAACCATCAGCTATAGAGAGAGAGATTAAAGTTTAAAAAGTGCCAGGAAAAAAATTTCTGGACATGGGGTAAGTATAGCATATGAACAGATTTCCATGCACTGTCACATGAGCCTTTCCAAAGCTTACTTATCAGCTCCATGTCATCCCCACACAGCATCCAGCTTTTAAAAAATTCTTCATCAGCAAATGGTTTGTTTTGGGTTTTTTTTCTTCCTAGCTCCATTCTGTCTTGTTTGCTGATGTTTATTAACACAACTAAGATTTCACCTAGCATCTCTTATCCTGAATATCCTAAGGAATGGAAGTATCACTTAAAAAAAAAAAAGCATACATATAGAAGATGGATCTTTTCTCCATCTAATTCAGTAGAGGAATTTCCCTCACAGAGTTGAAGTTTCCTCCTGCTCAAGGCAAGTTGCACTCTCTAGGGGAAGCAGTGGGGGATACTTGGTAGCATAATGTTGACATCACTACAGGTACTGCTTTGAAATTTATCTATCTGCCTTACCCTTTACAGGATGCAAAAGTAAAGACAAAAGGAAATATGAAGTCCTTCTCAGGTTGCAACCAAGTTTCTTCCTTCAACATATCTTGCCATATTATATTTAATATGTGAATTTTATCAGGATTTTATGGATTTACCATTACACACATATTAGGGAATAAAGCTAGCCCAAAAACTGTAGCCAATCTTTTAAAAAATCTTTTCCAATGTCATTACAAAGTACCTGCAACCACAAAGGCACTGCATTCATTCTAATATACTGGCATGAACGCAGGCAAGTTAATGCCCAGGAGTAATGTCCTTTGGCTGACAGTCTGCCCCCCAGTACTTTGGCTAGCAGAGACAAGTACTTGCCTGTCTGTACAGTGAAGTAGGCACTTTTGGGGAGAGGGAAAAGGAGGGGGCTTTCGCTCTGTGAGGTCTCTGGACGGATACAAGGGAAGTTTTGAGGGCTGATTTAAAGATGGTCCTGTCAAGACTGCTCCAGATATGAGATCCTACAACTGCTCTGGAAACAGCACTCCTCTCAAACTAACCCTCATCTCCTGCCATTGCTTCTCTGCTTCAAAAGACCTCTAAGCACTTCATAAACATGCAATTGTCTGTTCTTACTCTAGAACAAATGTGGAGCCCGAGCGGTAGCCCAAGCAAAACTTGGCTTTTTCTCGTGTGTGTTACAGGCATGAGAAATATGTCATGTTTTATACGCAACCAAAAGGACGCATACTCCAACACGTGGCACGTAATGAAAAATAAAGTAAATCACAATAATCTGTTCCCAGAGTCCTGATTATTAACAGACATTTATTTTACTATCTCACTAAGAACCTGTAGATTTTCAGCTTTATAAAAAAGGAACACATCATTTTATAGTACTAATCCAGAACAGTAGTTTACAAGTGCTGTTTTATTGTACTGGAGGCTTCAAAAATAATTTTTTTTTGGGGGGGGGGGGGGGGGGGGGGGGGGGAAAAAAAATTTTNNGGGGGGAGGGGAGATGGAAGTGTAAAATGAATCTTTCCAAGAAACTCGCCTAACATTATCTCAGATATTCAGAAAAATAGATCCAAAAGCACATTGAATATGGCTTCTCAAAGTCACTCTTGTCAAAAAAAGTGAAAATAATATGCACGCTTGCCTCAAACTTCCACAATGCATGTTTTTGTATAAGCACCAAATAACATTGCACAGGAAGTTCAGAATCAGACAAGTTCTAATTAGAAAAATTGTTAAAGCGCAGTTTCCTCCATAGCCACCCTGAAGTGGGGTGATCACGCCTTGTGGAGTGGCAGCAGGCATTGCAGCTCACCCTCCACTTTAGCTCTCCAAAGCCACCACTCCAGTTAATGGGAAATGGATGAATTCCATAAAAAAAAACCCATAAATTTCTAGGTCTTTCAGGAAAACAAAACTGAAGTCAACATGACAAAAAGTAATTGCCACAAAATGAACACAGATTTGTATTACACCATTAAAAATATTTGGATGAACATTAGAGATTTTATTCGCTATCAAATATCTCACTGTTTAGAAACTACTCAGTTAACACATGCTGACTATCAAAATTGAATAGAATTTGTGACACCATTAACTCATATGTAGGATTTTTTTATCTTCCTTTTTATCCAGATGAGAAAAAATATTGGAAATATATTATTTATACAATATTATAGCAACTCCCCAGTTGTACTGGGGTACGAAACAAAAATGGAAGCATTTGATTTTTCTGCTTTTTTCTTGCAGCAGGTTTACTTCAGATACTTGTGCTCACATTCCTTTGAAAATAATTTCTGAGCTCACAATGAACTAACAGCATGTTGACTTATTTACGTATATTGAAAAGCAATAACTAAAGATCAGTTATTTAAAATATAATAAATTGTGGGCTTGTCAAAAAAATTAAGCATGAAACACTTTTAACTGTTTTCAGTTGTAGTGCTGTTCAAAAGCTGGTATTCTTAGCTTCTGCCTGACCCAGATTGTATCTTAAACATGGTTCTAGTTAGTGTCTGATGTATACAACATGGAAACAGAGAGTAAAATTTCCAATGATCAAGTAAGCATGATTCTCCACAGAGTCTCTAACCCCCAGATAAGGAGTGAATTCTTGTGGCAGGAAGAGAGCATGATGGCCAAAAGATTTTAATTTCCTTGCCCCCAAATGTCAGTCTCATGATCCAGAACAAGTGACAGCTACTTCATCTAAAACGCTTTAAAACACAAACTACTTTGTTTTCAGAGCAAAACTATAAACCTGATGAAATAAGAAAGTTCAATACTCGGGACACCTTGAGATTCCCCAAGAGCAGTGGTGACAAATGCTATCAGTGCCCAGGCTTTTAGGTTAACTCTCAGAGGGGATATAAAGTCTTGTCACAGCTCTACATTTTCTCAGTTCATGGAACTGTGAGACGCGTGTTTGGCAAAATACATTTCCACACTCCTCCTGGTGCTAATTCAGCAATAGCTTCCTGTTCTAGTCACATTTTTACTATGTTTTGGTCAATTCTAGAAATGAATGACTAGACTTTTTCAAAGAAATATAAAATGGTTGTTATACACTTTAAGATCAAGACAGTGTTGAACAAAGCCATCTTGAAACATATCACTGCCATTTTTCTTCAGTTTTGACAGCAGGCAAGCATTTAATATTCTTTCTCTATATGTCAAAAATTAAGGCCAAAAATACCAGGGCTTACCTTTCTAACAAGTCATTCCATCCTTTTGATGGTCACTTTATAGCTGCCTTTAGTGTTGCATACTACTTCAAAATTCTGCCGTGATATCTGCTCTTCACGTTTTTCTGTTATACTTGCAACACCAAACTACCTTCTGCAAAGACAGTGTTTAATAATACTTTCCCTCCAGCTTTCTTGATGATTTTTGCCATCCCACCAGTTTGTGACCATCTGACTAATCAGAGCAACCTACTGGACTCACATCAGCTGACCTCTACTTCCACATAAACTATATTCACTCCTGCAGTCTTCTGTGCTCATTTTCTTAAGAATGTCTCATTTCTTCTGTTGACAACCTCCATGTTCCCTTCCCAACACTACCTGTCTGCCTTATGCTTTCCTGTATACATAGGACTGCCATAATTTGGATATATTTCTTAAATGCAGGATGTCGCACCTGACATTTCTCATATTAAAAAATACTGTGTTATGTAGCATCCAAAATCAGAACTTATTCCACCTAAGTTCTGTTTTAGCAATTCTGGCACACATTTGGAAAAAAGCAAATAATTCAGTGCAGAAACACTGAGCACATGATCCCATGGAGCTTTTTCTACACTACAAAATACGCAACACAGAAAAAGAAATGAAAAAACTCTTACTGAAAATGGAATACAATTGATTTAGAAATGGCTGTATCGTGCAGGCAAGCCTGTCTTCTCTGGAACCTATTCTGTTTGAGCAGGGGTACACCATGCCTTCTGAAGAACACCAACCTAAGCAGCTGTGATTTACATTCTGTTGCGATAATCTCACTTAATTTAGTTGCAAGGGAAGGTTTTGCACTGTTGGCCTTGGAGCCTGACACAGCAGACAGTAACAGTACCAACAGCAGGTCTAAAGACCTTCTCCATGGCCTCTTGACCACCAGACATCCACCTGATGGCCACTGATTTGAGCCATGTAAATTCAGATTTACATGAAAATGGAAACAGAATCTTACCTTCTGGCCTTTGATCCCAGGTGGGCCTGGAAAGCCTATGGGGCCTGGATCACCCTGTACGACAAAAACATCCAGAATCATCATGTTTCACTGGAACATGACACAGGCCTGTATATATGTAGGACTTCGTATCTTCTCTGCATTCTTAGATAATTGGTATGAAGAAGTAGCTAATGCTGATTTAACAGGCAAAGATTTTTTTTTTTTTTTTTTTTTTTAGAGGAAGAAAACTGAAAAGGCAACAGTTCCTCAATTGCAGCCACCTGGTGCAATGTGCATGCTCCCACATCATACAACATGGCCAAATCATGGCTGGAACAGACTTAGTTCACAACCTCACAACATTTCATTTTAGCTAACAAAAATGGGAGTGAAGAAGCTATACAATTCTTGAGGTAACGCCTCCCTCAGAAGTGAGTGGTTTCACCTCAAATTAATATATATATTTAACCATTACTCTTTATTGTTTGTGTTACTGCTGTGCCAACAAACCTCAACCAGGAATCAGGACACCATTATGGTATGTGCTGCATAAAGCATGGCTTAAACGTAATCTGTGTAAAAGACAACATGAACGATGCATATAGACAAAGGTGTTATGGTGGCATATGGCTACTCTCATTCAAGTTCTTTAAACTTTGCAACTACACGATGGTATATGTGAATGAGAATTAGAGCATCTCAAATGCTAGGGAGATGGAAAAAGATGCATTTTTTTTTTTATGGTTATTGCAGATGGGGGAGGAGGGAAGGTTGTTCCAGTTCTTTTTTCCTTGCTGAGGATTGACGGTGAAGAGACTCACTCTTTCACGATTAGAGCCAAAATTCAAAGTCAATGAGTCAAGGAACAGATCCTGGAAGTGTGTTAGCATCAAAGTAAATTCAAGTCCATCACTTAGGGTAAGCAAATTTGACTTGGGTGAAAAATTAAGACACCAAAATAGTGGTAACTATAAAAATGTCTATCAATCCCCTATTTTTGGATTATAGATGCATTCTACTGGTATTTAGGTGTAGGTCATACACATATACAGGTGGGCTTTAGGCAGTTCTTGGGCAGCTTGGGCTCATGCCAAAAAATATATCTTGAGTTTCATGTAGACACCTATAGCTCACAGCACTATGATTAGGTTGCCAAAAGTAAAAGCTAGTTAAATTAAAATAATGTTGCACTTAAATTTTTTTATCATTGCATCAACAGATACACTTCTGAATTTTGCTCAGCAGCCCATTAACATTGAAAATATATATTTGTGAATTTTAGAGTTTGACAGAACGTACGCATTAAAAAAATATGTTATTTTACATACACATTAGCAGCTAGTAAACATAATTATTTGCTCACGACTGCTTCATTACAGAGAGTGGTCCTGGACTCTACAGTGTTTTCTACTTAGCACAAATGTTCCGCAATTGAAATACTAGCAAATGCTCTTAATAAAACAGCATAAATACAAGATATTCTAAAAGGTATAGCGTAGGCTAACACATTAGAATGCAAACATGCAATTACATTTTTTAGTATTATCAATTGATTTTAAAGTTTCATACATAGTAGATTTGCAATCCAAAAATGAAATAATCATAAACTTTCAAGCCTATAATTTCTATGAAGAACCCTTTTAAATGTTTACTCAAATATTTTGGGCAGAGGAAGAGCAACCACTAGTTTAGCTGAAGCAGTTTAGGAGGAACTTGCAGGAAAAGCCTCTGAAGTGAAAGGACAAATCTTAGCATCAAGAGTCTGTTAAAAAAAAGTGGTTAAATAAAACATGACATGCAATAATGTGTGCACTTGTCATCACCATATTTTGTCTGTCATACAACTTTCTGGACTAATGCAAGGTACTAAAAAAACCTGGAATCTGTACTTCGTTGTATCAGTGTGAACAGAATTCAATTTCATTATTCTAAAAGTACTTCCGATTTAATTTTGTTTAATTTTATTTTTATAAATGAAATCAAATGTGCAATTTAAGTTTCAGCTTTGAATATAATTTTTTATTTGTCTTTGGTTCATTACATCACCTGTGCGTGCACTGGTCAGGCTCATATAATTGTCAAAACACACCAGCGCCACAATAAATACAAAGGATTGTGCTGTTATAACTTGTCGGAATATTAAACAACACTTTAACAAAAGAATGAGACAGACAAAACGTTCCTCTGTAATTAAGAAAATATTACCTTTTCTCCACGTTTTGCCTGTCCTGGAGAGAATCCTGGGTCTCCTTTAGGGCCCTGTCGGAGAGAAATTAAGGCCATTAATATCATTAGGGAAGAGGGTTTTCAATAATATATATGGAAACAAGTATTTTCAACTGTTACAGCAAGTGAAGGGGGAACTTCCATATACAATGCGCTTATCATTACAGATTTTTTTTCCTCATAATTTTTTCAGTAAAGAACTACAAAAAACCCCATAATAGCTTGAGTTCACATCTAAATTAGATTTATATTTTCCAAATTTCATAATGTCACAAAAACTCTTGATAAGCAGGTTTTATTGGTAAATCCAAGCAGGACTGGAGCAGGCACCCCAGCTGAAATGCGCTCCCCATGTCTCCACCACTTCAGGACACCACCTATTCCCCGAACACTGTGCAAGATTATTGGGCTGTATTACTGCCTTGACTATAATCTTGTCTGGGCTTCCTCACACTCAGTACCTGCCCCACGCAGCGCGGACATCGCGGCTGGGAAGGACAGGGCTGTAGGCAAGCAGCAAAGGCCTCTTCAATCACAAATTACTTCCTAGCAGATGAGACTGCTCGTCATTCTTGGCCAGGAATTACTGTCCGCATCCAAGACTAGGCTGTGGAGAGGGGAAGGACCCTGCCACACCGATCTCTCCTGATTCAAACTCCCCGCTGCCGGAGCCGGCCACCACACGAAGCGCTGCAGAGGCCTGGGGCCTGCCATGGGCCCGGAGCCAGGGCTGGTCGGGGCCTGCTGGGCCTGGCAGGTGGCCCTGCAGAGCCATCGGTCACAGGCAGCTCTGCCACCGCAGACCCACGCCCCTAGGAATCAAATTCACTGCCCTTGAAACAGGAGTCACCAGCAAACGGCACCTCCCGAGACAGCCCCGGGTGAACTGCTTCACCCTGACCGAGCAGTCCCCTGGGGAGTTCCCAGAGCCTGAAACCACGTTCCTGCACTAACAACTGAAAATACAGTGACTGAGGAGGAAATGGGGAACCCCTTGGTCTAATTCTTACTAAAAGCTGCATGCAAAACGCACTGTAACATTTCATTGACCTATTCATATAAATCATAGAATAGTTAGAGTTGGAAGAGACCTAAAAGACCACCCAGTTCCACCCCCTGCCCTGGGCAGGGACACCTCCCGCTAGACCAGGCTGCTCAAAGCCCCATCCAGCCTGGCCTCGGACACCTCCAGGGATGGGGCACCCGCAACTTCCCTGGGCAACCTGCTCCAGTGTCTTACCACCCTCATGGTGAAACATTTCTTCCTAATATTTAAATTGAATCTACCCTCTTCTAGTTTGAAGCTGTTACCCCTCATCCTATCACTACATGCCCTTATAAAAAGTCCCTCTGCAGCTTTCCTGTAGGCCCCCTTTAAAGTACTGGAAGGCCGCTATAAGGTCCCCCACAGCGCTCTTGATTTCTAAGCCGTAGAGTAACACTGGGTGTTACACACAAACATCAAGATCTACTCTTCTCACTCAAAAATACATTTTATGTAGCCACGGAAAAAACCATTACTATTAAAGTTATCCCACAGCAATGCTAGATTAAAAATAATACGTGTCCTTCATTGAAAGGTAGCTCACGGTCATCTAGCGAGTCCCCATCCTCTTTCTCCCTCCCCATCACGAAGGCAGGATCAACGTCCCAAGTCACTCCCTGGACCAGATGGCTGGAGATCCCAAGCCCTCCAAAGCAAAGTCAGGTTGGACAGGGCGTTGAGCAACCTGATCTAATGAAAGATGTCACTGCCTATGGCACGGGGGTTGGACTAGATTATCTTTAAAGGTCCTTTCCAACCCAAACCATTCGAGGATTCTAAAATTGGGAAAAACAGCTGTTCAGACATTGCCAGCACAATCCTACTGTCAGGGGAAACACTGGATGCTCAGAAGGACGTACATGACAAGCAGTGCAAGGCTTCCTGACGGCCAGCCATTTTAGATCTGTAACATACAAGGCTTTCACGTGAAATGCTGCGGGGCCAGATCCTCCTCTTCTGAACAGTGCTGCAGATCAGGGTTATCCTTCCCTCTGCAGTTAAGATTTGTACACGTGAGGCCACTTGAGAAGCTAAGCTTGTTGAACACTAAATAAAGACTGGAAATATGGCAAAATGAATCTGTTGTGTTAAATTGATGTGTCAGGTCACAGAGAACGCAGTTCTTCAGCATGGCAGGAGTTATCTGAATATTTTCCAGCTGATTTACTTTTTGGAAGGTGAATAGTTATATTCCTTGAAGAACTCCAGTCTGTCTCCTGCTTCCATTTTCCAGTGCAGCCACGTTAAACTAAGAGTTGTAATAAAATTGTCATCATCTCTTGGCTAGTTAAAACACAGGCCTTCTGATAACTTAATAACTTAGCCATCGCCTTTCCCTTCCCTTGTAAGCACAATTAATTCCTTATTATTATTAATATAAATACATGACCTTCAGTTGTGGATTAACAACACTTCACCACAGGTCAAGATGTGAGGATAAAATAAAGCACTTCATTATTTAATCTATGTAACTTTACAGTGTAGTTAGAACAGTGCCAGAATCCACAACTAGATTTTCTTAACTAATCCATTTTTTCAGAGCGCCAGGAATGCAGCCAAACTTCATGAATACTTTTAAATTACTTTAAAAGCACCCATCAACTGTTTATCAGGAATTAAATGCCAAGGACATCAGTTATCGATTGGAACTGCTAGCACACGCTCAGGACTGGATACTATACTGTAAGGGTATTAGCTAATGTTGTTCCATGCTTCAAAAGCAAGTGCATAAAGGATGCTTCAGCACAGGAGGGAAAAACTCAAAGGCAGAATAAAATTCTGCATTAATTTACTGCCAGAAAAATGTTGCAACTTGTCTGTGACATTTTAAGATCAAACAAAAGTGTGTTTCATTTCAGCTTACAGTCAGTGTGGGTCAACTGGATCTTCAAAGTTAAACCTTGGTGAGCACCTGGCTAATTTTTATTTAAAGAAAAGTGTTTCAGAAGATACTTGTATTGAAAGGATAATTTATAGTCAAACAGAAATGAAAGAGATCACTAAGCACCTAGTAATATATATAGGTACATGCACACACATACAATTACTTCTAGTCTTAAAATCATGGACACAGTTACAAAACTGATCAGAATTACGATCCAGTGGAGGGGGAAAATACTTTATGAAATGAATCCTAGGGGAAATTGTTTACAATTATTTTCCTAGAGATGTATTCTATTATACAGCCAGCATAAGTATGGTAAAAATTAATTATGAGTCTCTAAGTTTAACTGTTCCTATAGAAATAGATAATAACAAAAGCACACACAAAAAATAGAGTCCTTTGGTTTTACAGTGTTTGACACTGAAAGCTTTATTAAATTTCTTTTTATGTCCTCAAGCAGGTTTTAACACCTGTCATGACAGGTCAGATTCCTGCCATTAGGAATCGTACTAAAACAAATCATGGTTGCTGCTGTTTTTTTCCTAACGTATCTATCAAATTGCTCAAACTAAATATGAGTTGAAGGCATTCCGCAACTGCACAAATCTGTCAAATCTATTTAAAGGCTCTATGTTACACAAGTTTGAAGGGTTTTATTTGAACTTCCAGTCTAGTATTTTGTCTTTGGTTTTAAATATCACATCCATATATCTTCAGAAAATTATTCTAGCATATTAATCAAGTGACAATGTCTGAAATATTAGAGTATTTAAATATCAAAGGTTGGGCATTGACCAAAAAAAGAGGATTTATAGAGAATCACAGACTATTTTTCTTCCCTTTTTTTCTTTTTTTACAAAGCAAGGCGAAAGGTCACAGCGATTAAATGTTTATTCTCACTTAAATTCCAGTTTATCAAAGAGGCTGAGCTGATTTACAGAAACTCTTTTGGGAAGTACACACTGTTTGCATAGGTAACAGTTTCTAAGTCATCATTCTGCACACACAGGGGTTTTTTCCCCCCCCAAATAAACTACTATTTTGTTTTGATTTGAAGTTAAATTTGATTGATTACATTTAATTAAAATATGTTTATAGTAACAGTCTCCATCTGTAAACCAAAGAAGGCCAATTCCTTCTACTATGGGAAACAGTTATGTGTCTTCCAAAAAGTCAATAAGAAGTTCATGTATTTACATGGCAACAGGGATAAATTAACTCACCTTTGGACCTGGCAGTCCTGGCAAACCTGGGTTACCATGTGGTCCTGGAATACCCTATAAAAAACAAAACCGGAGTGGGACAAGTGTGAACAAGTTTGCAGAGAATCATTTTACTGCATCATTGTTGCTTTTAGAAGCACTGGTTGAGATTTTCAAAGGATTCTCAAGAAATAAAACATGCCCACCTTCCTAAAAAAGTCAAAGTCAAGTATTTCCCTTTCTTCTAAAAAAAAAAAATAATAAATCCCAATTTCTATTGTCTTCCAGGTATTTGGCACACAGTCACTGCAGTGCTGCTCTCCAGCTACAGAACTTGGAGGCAAGTGACAAAATCAGAAGAAAAAAAGAAATAAAAATCACATTCTGAGGTACCCAGCTATATACTGCAATGAGAAAGAAGTGGATCAGTTCTCACTGACTTAAAAGATGACTCAAAGCAATGCATTCCACTTGCTCTCACAGACAAAAACCCTTCACCAACCTGATCCTCCCACAGACAGTGTAGAAATTGGGCTTGTTAATAAAGAAGTTGGACTTAAACCATTCCAGGAACAGAACAGGCTACCAGGGCTATCTACGCCTTCCAGGATGAGTGTCTGTTCCTGCAATACACTCCGCAATCCTCACTCCTTGACAAACTACACATTAGGGAAAACATTTGCTGCAGTGGGTGTCGGCAGCTATTCACCTTCCACACACTGAAGGACCTATCCCAGGTAATTTGGCAACAAAGCTTTTGTTGAATTCACTAAGGCCAAAATTTCACGCAAACAATCCAGATCCCAAAAATAATAAGAATCCTTTTCAGCTTTCTCATATATTCAGTAGTCTAACAACAGATAAAGTCAATGTCTGTCTTTCCCTCACATGAGGCTGAATTTACCAGTTATACCTTGCAGTAACGCTGGAAGCTGTATCTGTTAAGTGCTCCCTCTCACTACGACAATGTTGACATAACTCCACAGAAACGCTAATCCCATGTACTGTTTGAGAGATTAATTTGCGCACTGGCAACTTTGGAGGCGCTCTCAGGGATTTAGGAAAAAGGAAACAAATAGTAAGTGCCAACGTAGCTGCAGTCGCTCCAAGCTTTTGCTGCTTGCAATGTTATTATTTTGGGGCATGGTACTGGAACACAGGTGCAGAAGTATCCTCGTGAAATGAGAGGCATCAGGGGAATTTCATCTCATCACTGAATAATTCTGAAACGGCTGAAATTTCATTATTGAGAAACTCAGAACAAGCCAAGACTCTCAGAAAACTTTAACTGTCAGATGTGACTTCTCTACCATTGAATTACAGAGATCAAGATCAGTTTTTAATGGAAACCTCTAGCCATTAATCAGGCATTGATACCATGCCCAAAGTGTCCAACCCCAAACAAATAACAACTAAGCAAGAGAGATCTCGCCAACAGGCATGACTTTAAACATACAGGCAGCCTCCTCTAAACCAAAGACGACTTCCCAATTGTGAGGATCTACTTGGGTACGTGGGATCCTGCCTCTGATGCCAGTTGTATCCTTGACAGAGGCACTATGCAACACAAAAAGCTGAGTTGTGAAGAGTAGTCAGCTCTTATGTAGAAGGATAATTTGAAAAAAGGATCCAAGAAGCCAGGAAGATACAGATTTGAAGGAATACTTTTCATTTTATACTTTTAAATGTGTCTCGTCTACTCCCTTGCCTCTTACTTCTCTAAAGCATCAGTTTAGTTTTTGGCCCCTTTGACCGGTGCACTTTCCTACCCAGTCAGACCAAGTTTTGAAAGCCAGCAAAGCACAGGATGTTCAACACACTATTGAGCAGCAGCTTGTTTAAATGTTCCTCAAAGGCCGAGTCAAAACTCCTCCCACAGATCTGCTGAGCCTTCATATAAACTTATCTCCCACTTGCGATTTGCCTAGATGAGCGTGCTCCAGCCATAAACACATTCCCAAATGCCATGGCCGGAAATCATCTACACAACAAATCCTCACCTGTTCCCTCCAGCTGCCCTTCCCCTAAACGCCCCCAAATCAACCACGACCTTAGGGACTCCTCAGGCATATTTTTTTTGTATACAATTATGCAAGCACAGATTTACTCCCTTTTGCCCCATTAACTGGTCCTTGCAGTGGTACAGGCTTCTCCCACATGCTCTTGGCAGCTGGGGTGCGGGTTTCTGCTCACTGCGGCAAAGCCTGTGCTCTGTCCCCAGTCATGTTGGGCTGCGCCCCGTCACACACAAAAAAAAAAATAAAAATCAATGCTTGCTACTGTAGCTCATTTCTTGGGCAAATTACACAGATATCTATCACCCCTTTTATCAAGCTGCTGTAACAGAAGAGGCTAAAACAGATTTTTGGGAGTGACTATGTCTTGCAGTGGTTAATTTTGTAACCACTGCCTGCTCCTCTGTGGCCATGGCATGCATTGTTCACTCCCCCTCATTCCAAAAACAAATAAACGTGACCTTACATTGCGGCAGATGGGAGCAGCATGGAAAAACTGAAAGTTAACATTGCAAGCAGCAAAAGCTCGGTACAAATGTAACAGCGCTCTGCGTATGCACTCATACACAGAATTAACTATGCTGGAGGCTCACAGCAGGAAAAAAAAACCTGTTTGCTTTGCCTCACTTTAACCTATCTGCCAAATGTTAAGAATCATACACTTTCATAATGACCAAATGTGTGAATAAAGTTGAGAAAAAGAAAATGACGCAAACTCCAGTTTGATTATTGGTGACCTGGTTAGTGCTACAGAAGAACATAACCGTTTTACTCACCCGCGGACCTCTCTTTCCTGATGGACCAGGTAAACCTGGAGGACCTGGAGGACCCTGGTGACAGAAAATCAAAACAATTAAGGCTAAAACCCAATACAAGGAAAGTATCACAAGTCTGAATGACACCAGTTCTTCTAACTGATGACTTTCTGCTCATGTAGACCTTCTCAACTTGAAAACCAATTCCCAAACTATAAGCACGTATGGTTTTAATCTGGCTCCAAAACAGATTTCTGTTTAGAAAGTATCATATGTCAGAGGAATTGGCACTAACAATCTAGATAGTAACTTTTACTTAAGTGTATTTGTATTGAAGGAAGAAGAGATCAGTTCAAGGATTAGAAACAAGCAACTGCAGTGTATTTCAAAACAAAGAGCAGAGAATAATTAAGCCTTTTTAATAAGCATGCTGGCATGCCATACACATTTCAGAAAAGTCAGGAGTAACTGTGAAAAAAAATGAGACATCACCTGACAGAAAGGACAGACATGAAATAGAAGAAAATAAACACGGAGAAATGACTGTTCAGTTTCCTATTAAAAGTTTCTGATAAGAATAAATGGTAGCATGTTTGCGCTTGTATATAATGAATATCATTCTCCCTAAAGAAAACGCATATTTTTAAAAAATGCTAGTATATAACAAGATGTATCTTTTGCAAATAAGTTAGATTATTAGTCACTATAAGAATATTACACAGTGTACCACCCTCTGTATATGTAGTTGTTTGGACCATAGAAACCTTTCCTTGTCTGCACGTGATTGCTGTTCACATTCAAAACCCCAGGATCTACTTCATAGTGCTCAAACCCAAATGAGAGCTCTAGACTAAAATCTGCACTAATTTATATTATATTTCATCTATCACACTTAAGTCCTAAGGAGGCATAGGCTATTCTTACGGGTGAATTCAGCTGCCACCCAAATGCCAGCAAAGCAAGTCCCAGCTTTAAAAGAAACCAAGCACCCTCGCCACAAGATAAGATGGGCATCAAAAAAGTCAGACCTCATAAAGGAGGTCAGTCAATGATAACAGGAAGGGATTCAACTTGCTCTTTCACTCAGGCTTCCTCACACTCCTGTGTTGTGTATACACGACAGCCTCTTAGCTGAGGCACTAGGCAAAACACTGAGCATCACACTGCCCATTACCAAACAACACTGCTGAAAGCTGGCAGGGATACCAAGGAAATCAGAAGGGCAACTATGGTGGCCAAAATGGTCAACTGGCAGGCTTTGCGAAAAAGAAAAAAGCAAAAAGCAAAAAAAAAGAGAGACGAAGAGAGACGAAGAGAGACGAAGAGAGACGAAGAGAGACGAAGAGAGACGGGGGAAACAGACAGACACCTTTTGGGTTTTTATTAGCAACCAACAAATTATTTTATTATGACAAAAGTTGCACTTTTAAACTCCTAAAGCTTTGTGGAAGCTGTATTTCTTTTTCCTTGCAAAGATGTCACTGGCAGAGAAGACAATGTTGATTATGGACTTTAGGCACTGTCAAGCCAATTACATTCATTTGGCCAAAATGCAGACCACTTTGGACAAATCTGTGAAAAACACTGTTGTTCTGAGGAAGAAAAAAAAAGTTTCCTCTCCAATTAATCATAATAATCTTAGGAGTCTAATTGTAGTGGAACTGCCCATTTGTAGTTGGGAATATTTGTATGTCCATACATACCACATTAAGTTATGCTGAAACCCATACTCTGCTCTTCCCCTTCTGTGTAATTTAGAAGACACATATCTGTGTTAACAGTCCTGGTCTTTAGGTCAAACCATAACATGTCATACTTTTAGCATAGGAGGTGTGCTATTCACCCTGACTGCATAAATGCTCACTAGCATCCTCATATTTTTCTAATGTAAAAAGACCCTGTGTTTAATAACCAAAAAACCATGTAGCAGACGGACCCATGGAAAGCTCTTGTCCCGGCACTCTTGTCCAGGTCAAAAGCGTACCTGAAAAAGCACAGAGAGCTCCCACCCTGCCACTGCTGAAGCAGTATGCTTTCTAATATCTCCTTTCAAATTGTAAATTAAGAGATGCACTTTTCTTAGAAAATTATCCTGGGACTGCAAAGGGAAACATATTATATTTTTTTTAAGTAAAATAATTGCAAGTAGTGTGCGTTCTTTTGCAATTTGGGGTACAAAGTTCTTCCATATCCCTGTTTCAGATGCTTTCTACATTTCCTTAAAAGTACTTAGTAGACAACACGTAAGTCTTCCTGGAAACGCTTTTCCGACTAGTTCTAAGAAGTTATTCCACCCTATGTACTCCTTCAACCTGTGAAAGCAACTACAACTCCAAATCAGCATGACTGTTTTTATACTAGCTAGGAAGCTATTTATGCCTCTCAGGCATCCATGTAAGCCACAGAAGTCAACATCTGAGAGCGAGCCAACCTCTCTTAGACCAAGGAATTAGTCATTTGTTTGAATAGCTTTTCCTCCAACTACTGGAAAGAGTAATTAAACAAACCTGAAACAATTAAAAGTGTTAGTGTGGTTTTTTTCCATTTGACATTTTAACCACCAACAAAAAAATAGTTACTTTGTGTAAATATTACTGATGCAAATTTAAAATTAATTTGTTTAGTAAGATCAGTTTGCTCAAAACAGATCATATGTACCTTAAGAAAGGTAATACAACTTACTGTCCCTAATAATTGTAAAAATTTCATTTAGCTATTGAGGAAAGACGCTCAAGTTCTAAATACTCATGGCTTGCTTGTGAAATAGAACAAGCAAATGGTCCTCTTCCAGAAATTTTCACTACCTTTCAAATGGTCATTGGGATGAAAGTAATGGTGAACTTTCACAGACGTTTTCTAGGATACTGAAGCTCTTCTATGGATGCATGTGTTTTAAACTTGCCCCACACCAAGTAATAGGAAGCATTTCATTTACATATAACAAGCCCCTAAGATTTCAGATGCACAGCAGTAAATTCTGCATTAAGTAGTTAAAACTTCTGCGCAGGCATATGCTGATCCTGTTGCTATTCAATACCTAAATCATATTCACTGAAGTTTCCCTTTAAAAGCCATTTGACTACATCCCAACCACTCAACCTCAGCTCACCTCAAGCACTTTTTTAAAAGGCTAAATTAAAGAAACATATGAGTTTAGTGCTTGATCCATCAAATACCTAAGACAGGTAGTCCTTGGGCAAAACAAAAACCCCATGAGTGTTTCTGCACATCATCACCAAAATACCTGAAGTACAGCAGGGAAGTAAACAGAAACATCAGGCTCCAAACCTTTTCTAAAAAACTCTCCATGAAAGGAAATTCCACTTTTAACATTGCTAATATCATTTGTTTTATTGTGCAGGTATCACTCTGATTAGCTGCTTTCCTTAAGTCCCACCTAAAATTTCCTGCTCTGTCTTGCCACGCTTTCTGTGAACAGGCAAAAAAGTATCTTTATGAACTCACCCTTTGCAAACTGTAACATTTGTCCCTTACTTTCATTACTAAACACACTTTTGTTTTAACCTTTGCTCAGAATCATATTTTCTATGATAATGCCACTGTTACTGCACCCTTCTGCAATCCTTCCAGTCTGTCTACATCCTTTTTAAAGCTCATCATCCAAAACTGAGGACACTTCTCCAAACTGCAGCCTCAGCATACCCAAATCAGGAGAGAAATAGCCTGTCTCTGATACTCACCACCCCTGCTAATGTATCAAGCGTCACAGCAGTAAGATGCATTTATTCTGTAGTGCACTGTACCATCACTCTGTTACCCCTCATCTGACTGCTTAACCAATCACTCCCCCATCCTCTATTCGTACTTTTAATTTCTGTACTATTGCACTAAGTTTCACCCCATCAGTTTTAGACCATCTGGAACTGTGATTCTATCACTCAGAATTCTTCCTACTCCTAGCATGCTTTGTCCACCTTTTTAAAGCATATTACTTCATACAGAAATTAATTTAATTATTGAGCAACAAAGATCCTACCAAACATGAATATCCACCTGTTTTTTCTTCTTGCTTATTTGCATTTCACTGGAAACAATAAAAAAAAAATAATATGCACACTTCTCTTTCCAAATGCCCTAGAGCAGGCAGTCACTTGTGTATGATTAACCTCCTTTCTTTACAGCTGTGGAAGTCTTTCCCTTTCTCTGTCAAGAATTCCTACAAGAGCCAAAGCGATGTCATCAACATCAGAGGAATATATATATATAGCTTTGGGTTATGGATTAAAGCCTTTCAATTATGTTGTGTAGAAGATAGGGAAACTGCATCAGTTTCAGGAGAATTAAATGAAATGTTTACATATTTAGGACATTAACATTATTTTTTTGCTACTAAAAATAAAACAGATATAATCTTAAGTTTTTATCTGAATCAGCAGATACCGAGATAGATTTCTCAGCCTTGGCAGGGAAACGTGAGGGTTATCTGCAGAGATAAAATGCATGAAAGTCACTAACTGCCCAATATATCCCCTGGGGCCGGGGAGAGCTTCAGCAAGCAATTGTGTTCGGCTGAGAAATAAGCTAAGAGTGAAATAAGCTAAAGTGTGAAAGGGTAACTAAGAGTAAAGCAAGTGAAATAAGCTAAGATTGAAAGGGTAACCGATGCTACCCTTACTGCCACTTAGCATCACATTTAGGATCTCTAACTGCCCTCTCTCAGGGTTCTCGCTCTCACACCTCTGGGTTGGAAGAAGAGAAACTCCTCCAGCACTCAATTCTGCCTAATGCAGGGCTTGCATTTCCACTTCCTCCTGGCAATATCTCCAGACTGCTTCTCTTCACCAACTAAGGAACACCACCTTCTGGTCTTCTTCTATTTCTCCTCCTGGCCGAGTGTCTTCATAATCCAGAAAGCTTTTCCAATAGAGAAAACTAATTCCTAGCTCATTTCTCAGGGGAAGCCAAATCCTGTGGAGACGGGCCTGCAGATGCAGTTACCCACCAGCAAGTAACCTAAATACCCCTTCAGCTCATATCAGCCCCTCCTTCTACTGGTGTGGGACTACATATCATGTTACTGCAAACTGCTTCAGGACTGTGCAATGAAGAATAGAAGTTAAACAGTTAAAAATACACACCAGATTTATTTATTTATTTTTTTAATCTTTACACAGTGCCAACAGCCTCTGCAACACAAACAGGAGCAGCTCATCGGATGAACGAACAGCTTTTCCTCTAAACTAGTGGTTCAGGAGACCACATTATTCCACTTTAAACACACTTCATATTTTTGTAGGGGATTTTGGTCATTGCAACTACTAGAATTTTAATCAGGGTCTTAATAGTTTTGAAGAAATAGGTGCCGTTTTCCCTATGCTATCCATAAATGAGTGCGTGAATTCTGGAGCCCTGCTTTGCAGCGGTGGGTGAATTCCACAGCTGTGGGATCATGGAATACAAGGGGCCTAATTGTAAAAGGCAAGATTCAGTTCTGGTAGATGATTAAAAACTAAAATGAAGCTAAGGAGTGTAAGAACCACAAAAGCTAGTTGTTGCCTGTCAACGCCAATACAACGAACATTATTTCTGTTCTGAAATCTTGAAAGAAGATTCAAACCAACCACAACATAATGAAAGAAGAAAAAAAAGAGGGGGTTCATGCCTCATCAGGATTTTTTGCTGAAAGACAAGTATGCAAGTTCCTCGGTGTTGCTTTTTTAGGCTCCCCATTGATAAGACTCTGTGGGTGCTTATGTATTGAAGTGTTAGAGTCGCACATAAAAGCTGGATTATCTCTGGTCTTCTTTACATGACTGTGCTAGACTGAGAAAACAAACAAGGATCACCTCTTCCAGTCTGATAGGCCAACAACAGTGGCAGGTACTGTGCCACACAGCCTCCATGGAGCACAATTCTTTACAAAAGCTTGTGTGGACAGGGCCATGCAGAGGCCTCTTCTCCCTTTGGCACCCACCTCTCTGGCAGCACGATGCTTTAGCTTTGCCTCTGTTCCAGTGGGTGCTGCTGGCCCCATCAGCCAAACTAGTGCCCACAAAGGTCTAGATCAATGTCCCAGCTCTACCCCAGATCTCTAAGACCCTGGGCATGTTATTTAAATCCTGACCCAGCAAAACACTTCAGCACACATGCACCATATACATTGCTACAGACTATACCAAACCCAAGGTCTGCTCTGCCTGCCTTCCTAGACGAGAAAAACTTCTGTGTCCCCAGCCTGTAAGAGAGATACAGAAAATGGTATTATAGACATCTTTGAACTCTCCAAAACAGCTGTCATCTTTGATGCTGTTATGTATAGTGTCTGCCTAGAAAAAAAAACCCAGAGCGTTTCTTAGTAATGCAACCAACAGCATTATCAGCAGCCATTTCTGTGCCACGTAAAAAAGAATGGATTTAACTGTCTTGGCTATAACTGACTGAAATCACAATATACAAGATACGTGCTAAAATTAAAAGCTTCCATTAGGAGTTACTGAACGTCCTAAGCTCCAAAAATGGACATTAACCTCATGTTGATGACATACATCATGATGACCACACGCTTAGTGATATGACCCCATAAATACTATTTTAAGGGACAAAAAGAGAAAGAAAAGACTGACTTCATATTCAAAAAAAGATTAAGCAAGAGCACAGCTGGACTAACATGAATTACTTGTTAACGCATTTTTCAATTGTGTAACAATTCTTTTGCATCAGAATCCTGTTTAGAGTAAAAAAATCAAACTTTTAAATATGTTTTCAATTGCCAACCACCTTAAGAAAAAAATATTCAGTGCTGAAAGAATACATGCAATAAATTTATGGGCATATTCAAACAAATATTAGGAGCTGCTTAACACGTATCAAATTGCTTTCCAGTAATAACCACACAAATGCACACCACACCCCCTCAAAAAAAAAAAAAGAGCAAGTGGAATTATCTACTTTATGCTATAGCTTAAAAACTTTAACCAAAAACTCAAACAAGCACTATCACATTTCCCAGGCTAAGCAGGAACTGCTGTTCTTTCTTGTCTATAGCTTCATTATATTGCTCCTATTTTTATGTATTAAAAAGTTTATGAGCCTTGTGCACACAATGAGAAAGGACAAATGGGTTTCTATTAAAAGCATCACTGTGCATTTGCAACGGTTTCAGGGATCACTTACCCTGTGAACTGAAAAAATGCCACAAAATCCTGTAAGACTGTTCTGAAGACCATTTTACGTGCAGGTTTGCATGACCCCATAACCTTGGGTTACGAATGGTTTTACCAGTCTAGATTCTAAAATTGGTCTCACTCTACAATTATGAATTTTGATAGCATGGCTCAAGGGAGAAAACTCTGTCAGGATTCCAAACAGCCTGATTGTTCTTTTCATGGATCAGTGTCTACATTTGTGTACTGTATGAATTTATCCTGTAATTTTATTAAGTGAGCAGTCTCCGTAATTAGCAGTTACACACATCTGGCTGCATTTCAAATTTTAAAGAAGTCTGGGTTGCCTACCACTTCACCAGAATGTGAATGTCTTGAATGTCTTTGTATTCTGCCAGTAAATAAAAGTATACAACACTTACACCAAAATTACATGCGGGAAAGAGACATACTTAAGGCAGACAAACATTTGTACAGTACAGCTGGGAGAAGCTGCAGTCACAGCTTTGGCATGCTTTGTGAGGTTTCTCTCAAAGCCTCTGTTAAACGTATGTTGCTGCATTATAGGAAAAAGAGTAGTAAAGATAACTTACAGGAGGTCCAGTTTCCCCCTTTGGACCTCTGACACTTCCCATTTCAAACATTTTGTCAAGATCTTCATAGTCATAAGCATAATTATCAATACCAATTTCATAACTGTTTTCCGTGTGATAAGTCTCATCAGCATCAAATGCACCTTCCTGCCCTGGACTGAGTTGATTATCCACAGAAAGGTCAGTAGGCAAACTGTACAGAATTGTGTTGAAGATTTGCTGCTTTTTGCTTGGTTCATCTAAATGCTGTTTTGCTTCATCCGTTCCCTTGCTTTTAGTTTTACTCTGTTTTACAGGGGAGATCAGAGAAGGCTCGTTTTGTCTGCCTATATATTCTGTGGTATTATCTAAAGTATTTGAATATGATCCTGGAGGATTTTTAGTGATGTTTCTTTTTTCGCTCATCTCCTGCTGATGAAGAGGCAGATTGACGTTCTCCTGGAGTTCTGTTTCAGGCCAAGCTTCCAGCAACAGAGGTTTGGCCTCCGCAAACTCCGATGCAGACACATTTCTTGACTCGAAGTATTCTGGGAGAACGTGAATCTGAGCAACACTGGTAACAGGAATGTTTGCTGCTTCTTTCCTTCTATAAGCTGATATACCTTCTGACTGGTTTCTCTCATCAATCATCATCTCTGGAAAAATATCCAGCCCATCTGACACACGTGGAGCTCCTAGTGGAGATCGATACGTTTCAGCCTGGCGACATTGCTGTTTCACATATTTACAGTAGTTTGCAGAGGCTTCTGCAGAGGGAATAATATCTAGCTGACATATAACCCCTTCAAAGCTGACAGAGTGAGAGTTCATCCTTCCCAGGGTAAATAAACCATCCAAATCAAATGTCTCCACTTCAGAAAGTACTTCCCTGCTATAGTACTTCTTTCCACACTCAGCAAATATTGAGACAGTCTTGTCTCTAATGTCAATGGCAAATGAATGCCATTGTTCATTATGAACACTATAATCAAAGTATACGGACTGCTTCCCTCCAGTATACACCACTACCTTTCTCGGTAGCAGCTGGACACCAAACTGCAGTCTACTTTTGTTCCTAATACTGAAAAGGAAAGCATTATTTACTCTGTAAGAGTACAACCCAACCAATATGGTGAAACGATGCCCTAGACTTGATGGTATGACTTGAACGATGGGGGACTCAATATGGGCATCACCAGTTAGTACAACTCCTGATACGGTTAAACGAACACCCTGAGGTAACAGAGATGATGTTGAGGGCACCGTTGTCTCTGAGGGCTGTTGAACATTTTTCACAAGGCCCAGTTGATGAAGAATATCTATTGCTGTAAAAAGAAATAAAGGCATACTGTTGATTTCGTTTACAAGCTCATAAATTCAGATCCATATAAACAAACAGACACACAACATATTAACAGATCTGTACTTCCCAGAGCATATATACTGCACACAGCAAGGCCACCAAATCCCTAGTGTAAGGCACACCAATATTCATATAAATCAAACAAATAATTAAAGCCAGAACAAGATTTTCATCTTTAAAAAAAAATAAAGCCACACAGAAGGGCCCGCATAATGCCCATTGAAGGTTAATTCATTTACAAAACTAAAAAATAACCAGTCTTCAGTAGAAGATGAACAGTAGACAATGAACACACTTTGTTAGTTCCTTATTTATTTGGCTAATCCTGCCTGCTCTTTGAGCAGATAATTCTTTTTCTTAACTTCAACTTTTTCTTTTGCAAAAGCCTTCTGCAATAAAACCATACTTTTTGTCTTTATCTGAAAAGTTTAAATGAAAGCATTTGAGGGGAGGGTTGCTTTGTTTCTAAGAAGGGATAAGCTATTTATAACACCGTAACAGCTCAGTAGAGCACCAGAAGATAGTCACTAGCTGAAAGCAAAACTCAAAGGTAAGCCTTGCCAAGGAGCTGCTATGTGCTGCAGAGGTAATTCAACTGGTGGCTGGGAAGAATTGCTGTGCTTCCACCAGGGAGCTCTCCTCCCACCAAGCAAGGTCCTGTGCCACTACAGAGCTGGCTTCAAAGGGAATTGTTTTCCCAGTGGGATCACCCTTGATTGTTTTCTTTTAGTCTAACTTTGGCACAATACATGCAAAGATCTTCCAAGGGGAGATGCAACAGAGTGTGCTGCTGCCTCCTTTCCCCTCACAGAGTTTACTTGTTAGGGCCACAGATGAGGTGAACTCTGCAGAGGCAGAAGTGGTGAGGAGCAAGGGAAAATGAGAAATGTCAGGACCCAAGGGGCAGTGCTCCATCTTCTGGCTCACCTGTCCTCCCAGTGAACGTAAGGCTGCAGCTACCCAGACAAGACTTTGAATTGAGTGCAGTCCACAGCAGTGGACATTAAGGAGACAGAGAAACCAGCTGTCCTTCTGCTTTATGTCCTATAAATTTGACTTTGGCATATAGAAGTCTGGATAGGAGATCTTCCTATCCAGACCGGAACTGGAACAGGCAGTGATGTTTTCACTGTTGGATTCCTCTAGTGTCTAATATAATGTGAGCTTTGTGCTTTAGCCCTTAAGGTCCTTAGCCTGGACCTTACAGTATCTCTATCTTTTAGCTGGCTACGTATCTTCACCTAATGGTTAGAAATGCAATTACCTAGCCTCCTGATAAACTGAAATTATATCTGACCTGGGATAAGAAATCAAAGCCACTTTCCTCCTAAAGGGTAAATCAATGGTCAAAGATGACGGAATTCGTTTGGTATTGCCTAAATCAGATTTAGGCATGTTGGAGTCAGTGGGCATAAACACCTTCTTCCTTCAGGAAGGCTACAATAGGAGCTAAACCCCACATTCCCAGCAGTCTTCCTATAGGGTCACAAAACAAGACAGCATTTGTAGCACTGATTGGTAAAACCATTTGTCTGGGTGTTTGTGAAAGATGCCACAGAAATACTGCAGAGAAAAAACAGAATCATGGAAATAAGAGACAATAAAGTTGGGGGGCTAAAACACGACATGAGAAAAGGCTGAAGGAACTACATTTGCTTGGCTTGGAGATGGGAACGCTTAGGGGAATCTATTTACAATTGTCCATTACCTGAATTGGGGTTACAGGGAAAACAGTAAAAAATTGAAGAGTAACGGGCACAAACTGCAACACAAGAAATTCCAGCTCTATACAAAGAATTCTCACCTCAAAAGTGGTTACGTGCTGGACAAGGAGGCCAGAGACATTGTGTAATCTCCATTCACGGAGATTTTCAAAGCCCGACTGGACAGGACCCAACAACCTGAACTAACTACAACATTGACCCTGATCTCAACAGGAGGTAGGACCAGATGAGTTCAAGGTCCCTTTAACCTAAATTTTCCCGTTTTCTGCACACAGGGAAACTGAACACTGTAGTTTTCATAAACAGCATTGCACAGAAGCATATGATACCACCTTTTCCCCCTCCCAACTGGAACAACTGTCTGGACCTGAGCTTCAGTGATCTTTCTATATTAAAAATGACTAGTAGCACCTAACAGTTGAACTGATCTAATAAGCCTGACTGGGAAGAGACTGGCGCTTTCCATAGCATTTAGCTGAGGGTACTTTTACTATGCCCATTGTGCTTATATTAGGTAAAAAATAAAGCTATTGAATGGCATAACGAAAATTTGGAGTAACCAAGAAAACTTAAGGATTCTCTGCTATATTAAGAGAAAAAAGCAAGTGAAACAAACGAATGTTCGCTCTTTTAGTGGAAAAAAGGTCTCCTTTCCCAGTCTTTCTCTGTTTACTGAATGTATTCATAGCAAACTTTAAGAGTAGACAGATGTTGGCTTAGTTTCAGTGGTAAGTTATGAAGAGAGCCTGAGATTTCCTTGAGAGTGGTTTATAAATTGGAACCAAAAGCATCAACCTGAATGCACTGTACATCTCAAAAATTAATTACACACCTTGTAGTGTTTCTAGTCATGTTTGAGATTCACGGACACGCCAAGATTACCCTGGCGGGTAGCCAGCGCAGACAGAGGTATGGGGAAAGCACATCTTTGCTGAAAGTCATGTGTACGCCAATTTCTCAAGATGTTTTGCCTCAGAGCAATTAATCTGCTATGGCTGTATTTTTATGCGTCAAACTGATAACAGAGGTCAGATTATAGAAGAGCTTTGAAGCACAACGCATCTGTTAATGAACAACCACACTTTCCCAGGACCCCGGTCCTGCACAGTCTGCATGTAGTTAGAGAGGGGAAAGCTGTACTTGTACTGCCCTTGTGAAAGCTAAGAAGAAACACAGGTCCTGAGCTCTGGGCAATGCCGAGGTCTTACACATGCAAATAATACCCCAAGGCTGGAGATGCTGCTGCTGGGCAGAGATGCTGGCTGGAGATGCACTGGCTGACACATTACTCACAGAGGAAAAGAGCTAATAATCTAACCTAAGGTTGTGCCTAAACGTCACATCCTAACCTGAAATACGTGGCAAGTAATTGTATTTTAAAATATTTGCAATTATATATTTGTATTTAAAAATAACAATGTACATGGGTCTGTCCAAAGTATTATAAATTGAAGTATAAAACAAAAAAAGCTTAAACCTAAATTGGCTTAAAACAGTCAATTTAAAAATGACACTCAAGAGTATCACTATTAAATCTCAAACTGCAAGAAAAATTGCCAAAATTTTGGCAGCTCTGATTTGAAAACAGCACGTTATTTAAAAGTCATTAAAGAAAAAAAAAAGGAAAAACATCTGAGAGCATGACGAGAAATAAGACACATTCTCCATGTCCTGCAAACAGATTTCTGTGAACAATGACAGGTCTTGAGAAAGCTAAACACAAAAAAATGCTGTGTGAAAAATTACAGCAAAAGACTAAGTATCAACTAATTATTCCTTGCTGACTTGCTGCCTGTTAACCCACCACCAAGCCAAACGGCTGTTCCAAACTTTTTTGGCCAGTCGCTTCACTTCTAGTCCAACATGTATTTTTATTTTATTTTAAGGCTTTCAGAAGCTCTTGGCAGTACAAAGGGTTTTGGGAGCAAGCAACCCTCTCAGCTCTTCCTCTCAGCATGACAACCGCTATTTTCTTTACCTATCAGTAGTCAGTTTTCTTTGTTTACCCATGTCTGCAAAACATCTGTCTTCACTTACTGTTCACTCAACCCATTAGTCCTCCAATCTGTAATGGCTCATCTTCTTGGAGGAAAAGTTTTTTGGGTTTTTGGTGTCAAGTGCTTTCCTTCCACCTTCTAGAACTTGAAAAATTCACGACCTTACTGCATCATGAGGGGAGGCAAAACCTAACATGGGCTCTGGCAAAAAATCTTCTGACCCTCTCGTGGCACAAAAAAATCCCCAAAAGGAACTGGGAAGGGATGAGGGGATTTGGCTATTCAGTCATTCCACACCCCTATTCAGTTCAGTCGCTCTTGTTCATTTTCCACATTCCTCCATACTCATGACTACTTTGAAGGCAGGATATTTGGGGTGCTTTCTCCATTTCAGCAATACACATTACTCACTTTCCCAAGTATGGCAAAGACAAGGGTCATTCATCAGTCAGATCCACCGGAACTGAAAGCAGTCACTCATCAGGCTGCCCATTTCCCAGGTGATGCTGCATCTGCAGCTGCGTAAATTAAGATACCTGGCAGCAAGCAATGCTCTCCCAGACACCAGGCCAAGTGACTGGCCTAGGATACACTGATTCTGTATCAAATGTATATTCTCTGAGCCACGCTCATAGTACTATTCCTAAAGGCTAAGGCTGCATCTTTACATATATTTCACTGAAGACAATTTATAGCAGCCTACCAAAATGAACAAGGCATAGCTGCTCAGGTAAAACATGCACAGGCTGCCCCATCAGCTCAGGAAAGAAGGAATGTTAATTACTCTAGCTAGCATTTTCATATTTGGCAGAATACTTTTTTTTTTTTATTTTTAAATACAACTGCCAAGAAAGTTTTAATAACAACTTAACTGTTAACATATTCCTAATGGGCAGACAATCCTGTTCCTGGACAAACCCTAAGCACTGCAAAGGAATAGTGCTAGCTCTGCAGGTTAGATACTGAGACTGAAGAATACACTTGAGCTGCGCTGGTTTTTTTAAGGAGGTTTCCTCAGGCTGCTGTTCTCTGAACTGCTTTTTGCAACCTTGTTTACACATTGTACAAATAAAGTGCATGAGGGACCAAATTCACCCACGGGCAGAAAGTTGCATCAAGGTTCAATGCGTCATTTTGATCCCAAGCGAGCACTTAAAGAAAATAAAGTTGCGTACGGGATCTGCGCATGGAAGGTGGAGGGGAGTTTCCATTGTGTAAAGCTTCTCATGTGGCTATCTAGAAATGCTGTTGAGAAATAAAAATAATAATAATTTAAAAAAAAAAAAAGTAGGAAAGCTCCTTCATCTGCTGGTGACAAAATACAAAAATAAGCAGATACAAGCATGTCAAGACCAGAGGCTTTACCCCATTCCTGCAAAGCTCTATGCACAAAGTGCTCTCAGCCAAGAGGCAAATAAGCCTCAGAGTGCGCCCACTCCCTGTGCCGCTGCCGTCCCCAGTCCTGTAGCCTTCACAGTCCTCGCCTGAAGTTTCATTAAAAAAGCAATTCTCAGGCTGAGGCACACGAGAAGTGATAGAAATTGTTTATTTCTTTGCAGAGGAGGAGGGTAGGCTGGAGGGATGAAGGCCAACCATCGCTGCACGCCTGCCCCTGGCATCCCTCACCTGCTCCCGCTACACCGGGAGAGGGCAAGCTGCCTCCCTAAACCAGCCTCTCCCTTTCCGTCCCCACAGGCCTGGAGCAGGGCAGGCCACACACAGCTATGGGTGCTGCCCCTCCTCTGACGAGAGCTTGGCTCAGCTGTTAGAAAAATCCAGGGAAATCCCATCATCACGAAAGCGTACGTCCCCCATTGCGCTGAATATGAAAAAGCAACAACCAGTCCTACCAGACAAACAACTAATGGAAGGCAAAACTACAAAGAGAACAGGGGAAAAAACAACTGGAAGAAAAAAAAAAGTGCAAGCTTTGCCAGTTGCAGGGAACGATGAGAAGGAAAAAGGCATTGGTGGGAGAAAAATGGTGCCGAGATATCCCACAGGGCTCTAGCAAAACGTTATCAGGAATGAGTCTTGCCTTAAACGTGCAACCTAGCTGTGTGCGAATACCGAACAGCTGGGTGTTTGCAGTTAACACACTTACCAGCCAAGGATGGCCCATTTCTTGCTTCACCTGTACGGTGAAGGAACATGGCAGAGAACGGCTACTGCCACTCTCCTGGCAGATAAGACATGACTGAACGGCACGTTAGCCCCCACCACTTCGGGATGCTGATATTCCCACAGCGGTCTCTAGCGCAAGCTGCACATCTGGTGCAGTTATAACAGCTGGCAGATCAAAAAAAACTTAAAACAAGACAACCCTATTTCCCCACTAACATCTGCATCTGAACGCAAACCCAAATGAATACACAATTTCACTTTTTGCTTTAATGATGCCAGCCTAGACTAAGCCTTTATTATCTGCAGTGGCTTGCTTGCACAGCCCTAAGTGCAAAGGTAACTCAAGTCATAGCTTGCCACCCCCAAGGACACCCACTTGCAATGAAGACACAATCAAAGCCTTTTCACTGTACAAGGCTTCTCTTTTATGAAGAGCTTGCTTAAATATGTAAGCAATTTCAGAGAGACAAAGTCTGAGTAATTTTCAAAAGGTCATCTTTTCCAAACCGGTTGCTTTAAACTTTTGCTCTCATTATTCTGTAGCTGGTATTTTCTTTAATTCACCATTAAGGAACTGAACCTAAGGTCACTAGTAACAGCAGTCCATTTACTCTTTTAATCTAGTAACAGATTATACAAGTATCCTGTTATAAAAAACGTGTTCTCACCTTGTTTGGGTACTTGTGCAACACCCACAGCTATACATATTGCAATTAAAAGGAGAGTTTTCCTAAAAGGGAAAGAAAGAAAAGAACTTGTGAGAAAATATCTAAAGTTTCAGAACTCCCAGGAATTAGACGCTTGATTCAGAGTCCAAAGTCAATGGCAGGATACCATTGACTTCAGCAAGTCCTGGATCAAAGCCATCACACTGTACAACTTCCCACTAATGCTGAGAAGGCATTTTACACAAAGATCAAGGATTATGTATACCCTCATACATAGTACATATATTTTGCAGTTACTTTATTAATGAAAGCCAGGGTATCTGGTTTATATTTTCTTGCAGCAGCCTTCAAATATGAATGCTGCTATGTACTAAATGTCTTCCTGGAAAGAAAAAAAAAGTTACTGTAAAGAAACTATAAAACAAATGACAAGTTAATGCCTATAGAGATCGTTAAGATACTTTTGTCCCAGTGTACCTGCTATCAGTCTTGTCACTGTATCACATCATTTTACTATAAATGAAAATGTTGTGTCACACTTTTGTACCTGTATGATACAATTTTGTCATGTTACAAACAAGACACGCTCTTCACAAAAAATAAAAAAATCCCATTACATTTTGACTTAAAACTTCGTGCTCAGATAGAAGAGAGCAATACTGACAGGTATCAAAGGCTCACTGATTGCAATGAACATTTATAAGGTTGATATAGATGATGTGCTCAAAATTTGCTTTAAATGAGACACCATTCGCAAAGTGTCGGGCAAAAAAAACGATTTTACCATGGTTAAAAACAAACTGCTATTTTTTACTCAATTACCATATTAGCATCTAATCACACTTTATCAGTGACTAAATCTTCTAATAAATGAGAAATATATTTTCTGTTAACGTTGGATATCCAGGCACAGAAGCAGACGTATGTGACAATAATAGTAACCTGTATCTATTTAGTGCTCAGAAGAAATATTTCTAAAGTATCATAAACATAGTTCTGATACTGACTACCCAAGTCACGCTCAAGGCTCAGCTCGGCCCTCTTGCTCATTAACATATGTAACCTCATTGATTTTTCATAATATTAAACATTAGACCCACTAAAAGCATTTGCTGGACCATGCCAGAGAGCACTTAGGTATCTGGAATGACCAGCATGTGAAAGTAACACAGTTGCAACTAAACAGGTGTAACTTCATCTGATGTAGCGTTGCCAGCTAATTAGTCAGGTTTGCACAGCATAAAACATTCAGGAAGAAAATCCCACCACTTTATACAGCAACATGTGGTTCAGACAGCAATGACAGACAAGTTCCTTCCACCGAGTGATCGCTGCCAGCTTACCTTCAGCTCAGAGGATAATGAGTGTATAAAGCAAGCATTAGCAATGCCACAATGACAAGAAATCATGCTATGATTTAATTATTTTTATATTTACGTATATACACACACATATATAGAACAGTATCAGTGAAAAAAACAATTCAAACATTCCTGAAACATCCCAGTGCATGAAAGTCACAAAGGAAAAAGATCAGGTTTTATCACTCAATTTGCTCAGTGAAATAAAGAAAGTCAGAATTCATGTATCTAGCAGAAGATGGGTTTGATCACTTACCCTCCTTCCACTTAGGCAGTTTTACTGCCGGGTTTCACCCCGGTTTTCAAACCAAGTCCCCCTCAGGAGAAGGAGGTACTCGCAGCTGGTGTCGCTGCTTCTTGCGCGCCCCCTCCCCAGTCCCATCCAACCCCAGCAGCAGGTAGTTCTCAACCGCCCCCACCCCAAGCCCAGCCCCTGATAGACACCTGCCAACCAAAACCCCCTGGCTGAGCCTTCCCCCAGTTCCTGTTATGAGGAAAAATACTGATGGCAAATGCTGGGAGGAGAAAGGAAGCATTATAGACCCAACCAACTCCCATTCCTTGCAGATGTGTTGGTTCACACAATGATTTTTACAAAGTGCACTATCCACCACCCCCGACTCTCCAGCTGGCAAACCTCTCTGCTGTCCTCTCCTCTTCCAGCTGATCTCTGACCTGGACTGAATTCACAAATTGCCACGCTGATTTTCAAGCAAAGCACTTATTTAAACAGGATTTCAAATTACAGGGGCAGGGAAGAGAAGATTTATAAAATTAGACTAAGCATATCTTTCCTGCTATGATATATCTTAAAGAACCTTCTGCAGCATTCTTCAAAACATCTGCTCAAAGTTGTCAAAGCAAATAAGCGGGCTGGATCTTGGACAAAATTAAGCCCATTGGTTACGCACCTACGTGTGGATTTGCATATTGTGAGAGTTTAAGTTTTGGCAATAAGAACAAATGAATAATTTAAGGAACAGTAAGGTGTGATAATAGCAATATTTTGTCATTGGTATTGCCACAGTAAAACTGTAGATACATCATGTTTCTTAGAAGAAAATGCACAGAATGTATAGGATATTAAAAAATACGCATTGTTGCACCAGTTCTGATCACAGAAGGGGAGTGGGGTGGAAACTACGCCTTATAAATCCCTACATACTTGTAAGGGCATGTTTTAAAATTAACCACTCCAGTCCCAGCTGTTCCTCTCTTCAGGCTTACTCCTGCTACAGCCACAAAACATCTACTGGAGCAGTTCTGCCACTCCTGCAAGAGACTTAATATTGACTGTTGTCCAAACAGCAGTTTCGCTACGGGACACTCACTTCTTTTTTTTTTCACCTCTGAAGATCAGAATTCAAGTTCTGGTGTTATTCCACAAGTAACTAGTTTCTGTGTCACACAATGCATCATCTTTTGACCTAATGAGACGCTCAGCGACAGGGGATTAGCTGGGTTAGAAGAAAGCCCATGCATTGCACTGCGTCACTAAAACTCAGGACAACTATTTATTTATTTATTTGACTCTCATGGGCGCAAAATGAATTCACAATTAAAAATATTATTTGACATTTTAGTTAACTCCAAAGTCGGGATGCTCAAAGAACCCCAGAGCCCAAAGTGCAAAGATGACTCTTCTTAACATTACAACAGCCTCTTCCACAACGCCAGCCAGGGACAAGCTCTGTATCAGGTATCTGCCTCCATCACCTCCCAGCAAATGCTGTAGGAAGACAAGAAATTCCAAAATGCTCCCAGGGCTGTAAATTACATGGATGTAACTGGATATACAGAAACATTTAGTGCGAGGTAAAGACAAATGTTTGGCTTACACAGTACTCTCCAGCTAATGTCAAGAACAGATGAGTGATCAGCTAAGAGCAAAAACAGGGACCAGAAGCAGCCATAGGGCTGGAGTTCCCCTAATGCGTGGGAAAAAGTTAGTCTTCCTTCTACCTTTTTTCAGAAGTAAAACTTTTTGTAAAAGAAACCATGAGCAACCTGAAGGGAAGTTGTACAAGGGAGCCCTCCATGGCTGAAGATGAAAAAATGAAATTCTGTCCTTTTGAGTGAATCTATTCATGCAAACCCTCCCCTCTTGGTCAAGACCACTCCTCTTTGCATTAAAAGCTGCAGAGCAGCCAGTTCTCAGCCTCCATTCTCACACAAGCACTGCTACTAAGCCACCAGGCTCCCTGCCGTGAAACGCATACGCGGCTTCATCCATCGTCTGCCATAGCTGCAAGGGACAAAGCAAGTAGCATACAGAAACCCTGGACCGCCTGCCTTAGCTGAGCCCATAGCTCTTGAGGAGACTTGCCCTGTTGGGACACGACAACAGAAAAATGCAAAAGCAGATGGCCAGGAGACTCCAGCTGATTCAAATGCTGGCTATTTTTCCTCCTTTAATGTCTGTCACTCATGAAGCTGTTCCAGTACCCCTTGGCTATGTCTGCCCTAGAGTCGAGGTATCTCTTGAGCTTCCTCCCCTCCTCCTACCTTTTCATCCTCTCTCCTATTTTACATGCAAGCACAAGCTGAAGGCAACTATATAATTGTTTGGAGAAAGGCACTATCAAACATGGTTGAGCTATTCTACCACTTAAAATAGAGCTTATCTTTCTGATAATCTTCGACATCTTGTGGCTGTTTGCCTCTTCCTATGTGCGGACAGCAACTATCCGTGTTTATTTTTTCCCATTAAGGATGACAGATGGATGAGGAAACTGATAAGCTTCAAAGCAAGTTGTGGCAAGCAACGATGCGAAATTCCACCCTCTGAAGACTATTCAGCAGCGTACAGAGCTCAGGTTTGGTCAGTGCACAGTGGTGCAGGGTAACAGTATCCTCTTCATTCCAGGCTAGTTGCCTAAACCTCAATTTTAAAGGAAGAAATACCACTGACTGCAAGAGAAGGCAAGAAACCTGTTCCCAGCGTAACTGGCACAGGTGCAGAACACACTAAGCTCGAGCGCTGCATTCAACCCTCCCCTCATTAGTGATGACTGTTTAAATGCCAGCACCTGCCCCACGTGTTACTTCATTAGATCTCCTCTGAGGACAGCTGAGGAAAATGGTCCAGTTCATGTCCATCAAGCCCGAGGAGGGCTTTGGGAAAGGGGATAGCACCTTGGGGACACAGATGCCCTGGGCTTCTCAAAGACCCCAAGCATTTAAAAACCTTATCTTTCAAGATCTGTAAAGAAAGATATCTTCCTTTGCTGCTATAATGAAATTAGCCAGCAGGGACACTGCTGCATCCAAGCTTGAAGAGACCCACAATCAACATGGTTTGAGGGGACACAACAACCTCCACAGCCTCTCCCAGGTGAGAGCTGCATGCCCTTTGGGCAGGGATGCCACTGTGCACCTAACCAGAGAGGGGGACACTCCGGAATCCTGTGCCGAAAGTTCACAATTTGAAAGAAGGGAAAAAGGGAGAGACACAAGATAAGGTAGGAGGCAGAGGATCAAAAGGTGTATTGCTCTTTCCTCCTGAGGAGCAGTGACCTAAGAGGAGTCCTACAACAGTGCTGTGCTTCAGAGAAAGGAAGCTCCCTGCCTGGTGGCCCAGCCACTCTCTGGACAGCATTTGGCCTAAGATGGGAAAATACCACATCCAGAGAACAGTCAACTGTTCAGTATTTCTAAGAGGAGAAACGTTAATTTAAAAGGTGTGATCTTAGAACGATTTTATGAGCATGTCCCTGCTCCCTGATTTTTTTTACACTAGCTCTTTTGTCTGCCAGAGTACACCAAGTGTTTCCCTCTGTATTAAGGTACACGTACACAGCTGAAATCCCACTCCTGTGAAATACTCTCTTCTTTCAAAGTTTGTCTCCATGCATCTTGTAGATCACTCTTCAAACGTTCTAAAACTCAGCACTCGCAAGAGATAAGGGGAACAGAAGGCTATTCGTGTTTTAAAATTAAATACTCTGACAACAAATTTGGTGAGACGTTTAGGAGTCATGGAGCTGCAGAGGCCTTATTTATTTAGCCTGCAGAGACAGCCCTATACAGGTAGCAGGTCTGACCTAACAGCATTTCCACAAAAAAGGTGGTCTAGGTTGCAAGGGATTGATACGCTAAGGAAACCTGACCCTTTTGTGAAGGCTTCCGATTTCTTAACACAGGCAAGCAACGAGGTTCCTTTCCCTCTAAGTCAAGTAAATTAGGTAAACAAGATTAATTCTGTCCATAAAGAAGCATATAGATATATATGCTGAAGCTATCTCAGACTTTGAACTTGGGTAAACTACATCTGTAGTACTTTACTATAATTCAATTTATGTTTCTCTATCAGGGATATCCCTTTACACGTACCAAATAAAGCCATTTTTTAGATTGCATTCACACAATTCCTGAAATCCCACAGACACAGCCATTAAACACGCGTATCTCCTGGGAAGGCCACCTTCAGGCAGCCACCTAACTGCTCATAAGCACTCAAGCGCACCCAGATTATACACCAGGCACGCTCGAGCAGCATTATCCTCACTACAACACAAAACAAATCCTCCTCTGTCCTGCTCGGAGCTCCCAGTAAACTTCATTTAAGCCATAGCCAAATAAAATAAGCACTTTACAAAAAAAAGACACATACTGGTAATCTAGATAACATCATTACAACCATCAAAAGTTCACAATCATCTTGCCTAGGCTGCTTTTAGGCAAACTATAGAGGACAGCGGAGCTCTGCCTTTGCATTGTAGATGACCGTGCGTTAGAAATACCTAAACCTATTGCAGAAGCATGTAAATACTCATCTGGTCTTCTCCGTTATTAAGAGAGCAGCTTCAGCTCTTAAACATAAATTCTGCAGGTTTTGGTTGTTCGCTTTGTTTTAATAGCTAGGTACCAACAGGGAGGGCGAGCAGCCGGGTTACCGGGGGGTGCAGAGGCACACCCTCCCCCAGGATCCCCGTCACCCCCCGGGAGCAGGGATGCGCTGGCTCTCGGGACAGGCTGCCCCCGGCGGGGGGAGCACACACCTCCGTAACCCTCCCCGGGCCGGGCTGCGGGTTTGGACGGGGATAGGATGACATGAAGGTGCTGGACGGGACCGGGAGCATCCAGGAAAGCAACAGGGAGAGGAGAGACAAGGGAGAGCGCCTGAAGGGCCAGGGGCGTGGGGAGGCGAGAGCCGCACAGCCGGGCTTCGTCCGGGGAGCCGGCACCCCGCCGGTCCTCCCGGGGCACCCGGGACCTCGCGGGGCTACGGCTGCTGCTCGGTGGGGTAAAAGTGTGGGACAGCCCACCCGGGTCGCCGTCCTCTGCCCCCATCCGCTACCCACNCCCGCTTACGTTCGTGCCGCGGGAGAGATGCGTCCTCGCCTTGTCCTCTCGGCTCCCAAATGCATTTGTATGCATTTGCCCGGGCAGCGGAGATCCGAGGGAAAGCCGGAGCCCAGCGCCGCAGGGTCAGGTCCTGTCCATGAAGCCCCGCCGGCACCGTGCTGCTC
>VYZM01001525.1:41114-61999 GCA_013398915.1 Dromas ardeola
ATGGTGCGCGCTGCCCCGCGCAAGTCCCGTCCCGTGTGTGTCCCCCCCGCCGCCCCCCCGGGCGCGGATCCGGGACGGCAGCCGAGCGCCGCCCGCCCCGACGGCGGCGGGGCCGCGGAGGGAGAGCGGAGCGGAGCGGAGCGGGCGGTGGGCTGGGAAGGAGGGAGACAGGTGATGCCGTTTAGTGCATCCGAGGGGCGAGGAGCGGCTTCGGGTCCCGCCGGGAAGGCTCGGCAGGAAGCTGCAAGTTAAATTAAAACGCGGGGACGGAGGAGGGGGGGAGAAGGGAGATGATGAAATGGTATAAAGAGAAAAAGCTGAGTGTGCTGGAGGTTTTGCATCTCGAGTATAATTGGAGTGGGGTCCAGCAATCCTCCCTCTGGAAAATGTTTGAAGAGCAGATGTAATTTGGTAACATTACAGTGCCAAAAGAAATATGACACTCTTCGCTGTCTTCTTCCTAAACAGACAAAGCTTTAATTTCCAGTTTTCTTACCTTATCCCAGTAACACAGTCCATTGTCACTTTATCCCATAAAACACCTTCATGCAAACTGTCTTTCAAAACAAACAAGGTAGAGTTAAACAATACCAGACGTTGCAATGCACGCTGTACAGCAAACCTGTGGTCAAAGCCTGCACCCTTACTTAGGCAAAACTTCCATTGACCTAAGCAGAAATTTAATGTGAGTTAGGATTGTGGTATTTGGCTCTTGCTGGGTGTTACAAGAATGAAGATTTCACATCAGACCTGCAGCAAAGGCCTTCGGGTTATAGGTAAGATGGAGAAAGGTGACGTGAAATAAACCCAAATACATTCCCAAACAGCAGAAACCAAGAGAAGTGATAAGGCACAAAAAAAGGTTGTACAAGATAAGGATTTCTTATTGTTATCACTGAGGATGCTCCACTCAGCTGAAAAGGACTTTTCTGGGTGATCCAGGTGGCTGGGAACAGGCAGAAAAATGAGGGGAAAAATTGTGAGGGAACCAAGAGCAAACCTAAACCGTAGAATTTTCTTGGGGATAACAGAAGCCAAAATTACAGAGGAAAAAAAATATTTCACTCAAATTAATTTTCAATACCTTGAGTCATTCAGAATCTATATAGTCTCACTGGCTACCAGGGGATTTCCTATTTACTTCGCTTTTTGAAAGACAACGGTAAAAGCTGACAACATTTTGCCTTCCTGTCCTACGTACCTTGCGTTAAACAAAGTGACAGCAAAACATGAAAATATATTTATTCACTGAAGAGAACGTGGAGCCTGCCCAGGGAGGCATCGGATGCTGCTGCAATAAAGTCTTTGTCAGCATTTCTGTTTTAAACCACACTTGAGTGGCTTCCAACAACTGCAGCATTATATTTCATTTAGTTTTTGTTTATTAGCATTAAGATGAACTAAAACGTATACATTACAGATTGGGTTTGGAATGGTTTGGTGCCATTCCCATGAAATCTATCAATCCCTTAAGTAAGATGTCTTGTATGCAGTAGACATATTTCTTAACCCTTTAGCATCAGCGTTAGGGCTGTTATGGAGAGAATCCTGCCCCGAGAGTGACCCTGGAAAAATCCTGCAGGATTTTTTTTTGCTCCTACAGGAGCCAACCTGCAGCACGTAGCGAGGTGGGCCGGGGACATTACGTGCTGAGATCCCCCTTTCCAGCAGTGTTTGCTCCGGAGAAGGCACAACTTGAGATTCTCACCAGCTGCCCATACAGGGTGTAAATAAAGCTTTGCTGACCCTGGTTACGCAGTGATTTAAAACAGTATAAAGTTTAATAATTAGCATTGGTTGTTCAGTTTTCTGTATTGAAGACTACAAAAATAAGTTTACAAAGTAGGACACACTGCTCCTGTTTAGCACTTTGCTCCTTAGGTCCTTGTTACAGCCCCTGCTGGGGTCTGAACCCAGCCGTTAGGCTGTTTGGGCAGGGTCCTTGGCTGTTCTCCTGTAAGGAGCCCCGGGGGCTGGTCAGGCCACGGCGGGGGGCGCAGGCCAGCGGAAGGGTTACTTGTGCCCTTCCATTTCCCTCCTGCACACCATTCACACGTCTCTGAGCCACATGTCCAGCAATGGGTTGGGGACGTGCAAGGGATGCTCCTTGTTCCCTTCCCTGTGCCTCTCCGCCTGGCAGCTCTTGCACTTTTTTTTTTTTTCTGGAGACGTGACTAATGTTAATCTGCATCTTGGTTGCTTTCCTTTGATATTAACACCCTTCAGAGCTGCCAAAGCTCCTAACAGAAGAAATTAGCAGCACCTAATGCAGATGAAGAAAGCAAATGAAAGCACAAGGCAACAAAATGACTTCCCCGATGTCAGACAGTGAGCCTGTGGCACTGCTGGAAATAGTCCAGCAGTCCCCAACCTGTTGCCCATCACTTTGTGTTTTAGATCAGCTCCAAATCCCTTCTAAGCTTCATGGCATAAATCAGTATGAGTTTTATTCTTACGCTTGCTTTTTCCAAGTGTTCTTACAGGCTAATAAGCAAAACCTACTATGTTTAAAGCTATCAGATTACGTGTGTTTATTTCCAGAGCTATATATAGCAGTCTGTATACTTACACACACCAAAAGACATGGTCCAGCTCCAAATGTGTTAGTACTCATTGCAACACAGGGATGCTGGAATTTCATTTTCTATGGTAAGTGTCCCGAGATCCCATTTTTCCATGTCTGCTATCTCCTGTTTGGCCACAGCCTATCCCTGATTTCTCTTATCTCTCCAAGTAAACCCAGGGATTACTGAAATACAAAATTAATTCTTTTGAGATATCACTTCTTGCCTTTCTGACATGATTACAAGCTCTTCTTCTGTTTGTTTTCTCCTTTTCCAGCAGTTTTCTTTTCCTCGTCTCATGATCTGACTTGCTCATCTGTCACTCCCGATTACAGCTGCTGAGTTCCAGCCATGCTTTGGGGTACAGAACAGGAGCTGCTCTTAAATAGTGTAAGAGGCGAGGAAAATGGGTTGTTATCTGTGATTCCCCTTCCAGAAAATGTACAGGAGAGAGCAATGGTTAGTATATTGCCAGAGCCTAAAAATAAAGAAAGAAGAAAAGAATAAGAATTTGAAGGAAAATGCGTGAAATGGGAATGTGAGGACTGAGTGTTGGAGCCTGAGCCTTATCCCACTGCAGTCAGTAGGAGCTTTACCTTTGACTTGAGTAGGAGCAGAACGGGACCCACACAAGTTTCCTGGTACAGTCCCAGAATTAGGAATTTTTGGCAGAAGATCCACACTGCTATTGAGTTCCCTTTGGAGAACTGATTTTCCCTGCACACCACAATATATGGTGTTAGGCTGCGTACCAAAACTGCTGGAACCTAGCTCAGCAAAATTATTCAGAATTCTCTCTGTGGCAGCCAAAAAAAGTTTAACACGTTGCTCTGGTTAAAGAAAGTGACCAAGCTATCAAATATGATTAAGAAATACAAGAAATGGAAAGGATTACAAGCACGTCTTTATCAACAACCAGCTAAAATTGAAGAAAGGGGGACTCCAGGTCTGGAACCATTACACTTGTCTATTCTTTGTAGAAAGGGAAAGAAATTGTAATGACCGGCGTCTGCCTTCTGTCTCCAGTTTATGCCTGTTACCTTCTGATAGAAGGAATTAGTGAGAAGCGGTGTTCTCCAGTTTTGAATATGCCCAAAATCTGGAAATGCCCTTAAAGAGCACAATTGATGTCTTTTTAGATTAATACTATCCCTTCTAATTTTCTACTAGCAAACTAAAGAGATAATTAACATAAATCTACATTCTGAAGAATTCATAGTGGAGAGGATTTTTCTGCCTTACAAGACCAACACACAAAAACCTGTGAGAGGAAGGGGCTGAGAGAGGAAAGGAGAGATGCTGTGGGTACAGGGGACCAAACTTAAGACGCCCTGGCACACAGAGGAAAAAAAAAAACGGCACGATAGAGCCAGGACTGACAAAAATGCCAAGCCACAAATGACCATATAGACTAGCAAGATTCCTTAAGATGCTTAGTTAAAGCAAGCAAGGGAATATATCCAGCCATGAGTGAGAAACAGAAGAGAGCCGCAGTGAACCGCGAGACAGAGCAGAGGCTCCAGACCACAAGGCTCCAGCGGCTCCCACTGAGAAAGGTGTCTCACTGGAGCCAAGATACTTGCAATTTTTTACAAGACCAGGTTATCATCCATTTTAGAAAGTCACTGCTATAGTGTTAGCAGAGTAAAAACTCTCGCGGAGAGCACTGGAACGGGTGACTGAAGCAAAGCCTTCTGGAGGAGCAACCCCACACCCAGCAGCTGAAAAGCTGTGACGTCTTGTTCCAGTGATGGCCCATCATATGCCATACCAAGAATGCGGAGAAGCCTAGCCAAACACACAAGAAAATATTAAAGGAAGAGAGAAGCCTGAGAAGCAGTTATTAGGAAAGTAATAAGGGAATGGAAAATACGAGAGCAAGAACGAGTGCAACGTGGGAACCATGGGAACAGCTCACCAAATGAGAAGACTCCAATTACCAAATAGGCCAAACTGCCAAGAGAGAAGCACAGTAAATTTCCATCTCAAAGAGGGGCTCCGGAGCCTAAGAGCAACTGGTGAAAGAAAAAACAGAGGAGTTAGAGAAAACCCAATGACTTTCATTTTCAGTTAATCTTTATCCCATCATTGATGGAGTGTTTTGCCATCCAGGCAGGAAGTGGAGACACCCACTCTTACAGGGAGGAAGATATATTTGACATAAGATATTTTTCTGGGATACTCATTGAACTCAAAATTCCCCTTGTAGGTGACGTCCATAAATATGACTAAGAGTCTGTATTCCTAGGACCAAATTACCACCTCTACCGATGCGTACTGAGAGAGACACAGAGACCAAGACAGGCCTCAGAGTGTGCATTTAGCGAGCGTTCCCCCACTGGAGTGGTGGCTGTGACCTCCTGCCACGGGCATTCAGCAACCTCGATGGGGTCCCCTGCACCAGGGCTCCCCTGCACCAGGGCTCCCCCAGCAAGGCTCCCCAAAGCCTCCTGCCCACGGCAGGAGTCCTCCCCAGAGGGTCCCGGTTCTTTGTCATTTCTTAAAACTTGCCCTGTCTCCATCAGTAAAAGGAAGCAAAAGCCTATTTTTGCAAAAACAAAAAAAGCTGTGGTTGTCCTGTGTGACAAAACACTAGCTTATGGCACCCAGGGACACTTAAACTCCTCGGTAGTGCTCTGTAGCACCCTTTCACATGGGAAGGATGGGACAAAATACCCTTAGAGACATCTTATAGACAATCTTTCTGCGGGATAAAATCTGCAGGTATCTCCTGGAAACCAATCTCTGTAAAACAATAAAAATGGGGCCCATTTGGAGTGAAACTATCCACACTCATATGGTGTTCTCAGCCCGCTAACAAAATCTCATCAGCACTAAAAATTGCTCACACATCTGGAAGAACCAGCGCAGTCATCTGAGAAGTATTTCATTCCTGAGCCGCAGAGAGCTCTGCATTAGGCTAGTCCTTTTTAAAGACATTCTCTTTCTTTTCTCAGCAACTGCGGGAGATGCTTCAGTCCACAGTTCATTAGTCCTAGAAAAGTCTTTCTTGACCATCTCCACTTCCAGCCCTGGGACTGTGCAGATTTTCTCAGTGCTGCCCTGCAGCCAAAAAAAACGAGTTCCCAGATATTCCTTCTACAGTAACTAAAATACATTTTGGGCTCGCTTCTGTAAAATTAGCTTCTGGCAACAGCAAGGGGAGTTTGCAGAAGCCTCAGTCCTCTATTTTCCTACCTGATAAGAATTGAGTTACTGATGCTCAGTGGCTAACACCATGTTAAATCTCTGCCTTGGAGTAAGAGGACTTGTTCACACTTTAAAAGTCTTATTGGAATTTTCTCCCCAACTATAGAAGCAGAAAATTCCATAAGACTCCGGTTTATGACCTTCAAAATGACGCAAAATAGGCAGCCACAAGATCTCTATTTCCCCTAGCCGAACTTTGAAAGAGAGAGGAAATAATAATAAATAATAATCTTAATACTGTGAATACTTTTGAACTCCATCTTTGGGAAGAGAGAAATTTAATCACAAAAACATAAATAAATTGACCAACTTCACATAGGTATCTCAACCATTTGCAACAAATGATTGCTCTGATACGTCAGAAAGTTTCCTCCAACTTCCCACCAATTCTCTCTAGTGGTTTTTGAATATCCTGAGTCTCTTAACACACAGCAAACCTAAATCATGCAGAACAATGGAGTAATTTAAACCTGACAACAGTTGTTGATGACGTTCATCAAAACAGGAGTTTCCAGACTCAGTAGGTATTAACAATGAAATGAAAGTATTATCAATGAAAACGGAAATTGCACTATTTCCCACTCCCCCACCCACCCACCCCACCCCCCCGGTATGAGTAAGTCATCATCAGACTGCTTCAGTACTCTTTAGCTCCCAATAAAGGAAAAAAATGGGGCTTATTGTTGTTTTTCTTGGAATCTCTGGATTTAAGAAGAAAGCCAAAAGTATTGTCAAGTACAACATGGCATTTTCATATGATGAACATTTAATTTCCAAATTAAGAACTCCAGAGCAGGCATGTCTAATGGCAGGGAAAATTTTCTATAGAGAAAAAGACTTTACGTAGATTGCTTTTTCTGAAAATACCAGACAGATGAATATGCGTAATCCAAGACCGAAATACATTGGCACTAACTTCAATGCTGATATTTTTACAATAGTAATATAATTAATTTCTGTAAATCCCTTACAGCTGTACCACCAATATAGCATAGTATTTTTAATAGGCTATTTTCATCACCTTATTTTTAGAGATGAAGTTTTGATCCTGTTCTTCAGTTATTTAAAATTGGTTAGATACGTGAGCAAGAGCTACTGTTGCAGGAAAGTAAAGGGCTAGGTCTTACACCAGGCACAGAATTATTTCAGAGCAACCCTTCCCCCCTCCCCACTCGTGTAATATAAAAAAGTAAAACTGAATAAAATCGTCCTATAAACACTGATAAAAAGCCTAGAGAAAAATTATGAATACATCTGGAAGATGAGACTTCTTTCCTACTTGGATCAAACAAGTTCATTAAGCCAGATGTGCCTGGATTATTCTTATTACGGAGAGCCATAAAAACCTCATGGTTGTTTAGTTATCCGGTGTTTGGATTGGACATAGTCAAAAGTTGAACAGCAGATGATATGAGTAACTGCACCATGTTGACTCAAACACACACACACCAGTTTAATCAATGAAGATCATCAAGGTTGAGAAGTCCAGAACTTGTCGAAGTACCAGCATTAACTTTTGTTTGCAACCTCACATTGCATACTTAGAGTCCTTACAGGATCAGGGATTATTTTTCACAGGGTCCCAACCTCCTCCTGGTGCTGCAGGTCCTGCAGAGACGGATGGGCATTGCACCCTGGGACCTCTAGGAAGGATGGGCTCTGCAGTGTCCTGCCGTGTCTCTCCCAGACACAAGGGAACGGTTGTTTATTGAAAGGCTCACAACCCGCGTGAATTGTAATGGCAAAGCAAGAGGCATCAGGGTGGCTCAACGATCTTCTGCACTGCCACATTTTTACCCATTTTCTTTGAGGCAGAAGATGCCAAACCTTACCTCAGCCTCCATTTTCAAACACAGGCACAACAATATACTTTTTACCTCCCTTCAAAAAATACTGGGGCTGTTTAAAGTCTTCTGAAACCATCCGGCAGAGACAGACGTTCAAACAGACCAAAACGTAGACATCTTTAAAACCAGTAACAGGAAAAAAAATTACATAAAAATTCTACAGTTTGTCCTTTTTCTATTTTATAGTTTGGGTATCACTTCTTTTTTGTCTTAAGTACTTACAGCATTAGAATGTGCATACAAAAAATAACATTTATGGTTATCAGATGTTTAGTTTTGCTTTAAGTTGGTCGGCCAACACATGTAAGCTATATGCTCTTTTCCAAAGTAAAGTATTCCCTTTAATAGCTAGCTTGCAATGATTTCAAAGTTACATATATAAATATAACGGAATTCCCATTTGCATGTTGGAACAGAAGGGATTTTAATACAAATTTTCAACAAAATTAGTATTTCATTCCTTTACAAAGAATTGCAGCTATAATCTTTGTCTCAAAGTATTTTGATAGTTTGAATACACATTAAGAAGTTGGACAAACACCCTCAGATGTTTTCAGATTTGCATTATTCTTGAAGTGACATTATTGGTTAGAAAATTATTTTCCTAAGCTTAATATTCTTTACAGGTGGAGGAGGGGGGCAGTGTTGTTTGGGTTGTTGTGGGTTTTTTTTGGGGGGGAGCAGGGGGTTGTTTTTTGTTTGTGATTTTATTTTTTGTCATTCACTGGGGTAGCTGGGGCAGCACAAAGCTGATTATAAAACAGAGCCTTCCTGTTAAAGTTTGGGCAGTTCATTTGGAGTATTCACAGGTCCTAAAACACCACGTTTCTCCAAGCAGACTCCTGAGGAAACAGCAGCAATCAAAAGGTGTTACATTTTCCAAGACATAAAAGCCTCTCTTCAAATCCATCTGGATATTTCAGTGACACTTCTTTATATGAACATAACCTTCATTTCTGGCAGTATCATATCTACCAGGTCCAGTTTACCTTTGCAAAAATCCTAGTAACTGTCAAATACATCCCTGGGTTTTGTGGAAGAACTCCAGATTTCAGGAACTTGCTCGCAGACAAGGGAGCATTTCAACACGCGCCTCTGACGGCCAGCAGCAGCTCTCTGCCTTCACTCAACGCCATTTTCTGCACTTTGGAGGATGAAAGAGGTTTTGAAGGCCTTTGGTTTAGCAAACCTGAGGCTAGGAAGCGTCCTTCTGGGCTTCGTACCGATTGCTGGAAGAAGTGGCATGTGCCAGCAACAGCCAGGCAAGCGTGCCCTTGTCCTACCTGCAGAGCTGGAGACAATGCATTAATCCATGGAGATGAAGACATGCATCTATCTTAAGCAAAAGATCATTTTATTGTCTTAATGATACTTTTGAGGAAATGCTGGTGCCTGCAGGAGCACTAAAAGACTGATCGCTGCTGTCAGACCACCACCAAGCAGTGGGAAGAATCCCAGTGGCACCAAAGCTGCTTTTTCCGCGCGATGGGATTTTATGCACGGAGGTTACTTCACTTGGCAGGCTGACAAGGGAAAAAAATCAAATCTTCATTTTGCATAGCAGCAGGTAGCGTATTATTCCAAATTTGTAAATAATTTAACAGAATAGTTATCAGAGAAATGTTTGCTAACACTGACAATCACTTCCTTGTTGATGTTAGGGGATTTATTTTCCATTCTTTCCTATGCCTCCCCAAGTTCAGCTGCTTCCCTCATTTAACGCTCTTCCATAAAGACACTGAAGAAAACGATACCACAAAACATTTGGAAGAGGGAGTGTTTACAAAGCATATAAATAGACCGTGATCTACGCAGAATAATTAGTTGTAAGCAAAGTAACAAAAAATGTGGAGAACTCACAAGTATGCCAGATGACTGAAAATCCAAGTTTTATTCGGATGTTAGGGATAGGTTGCATGATATATGCACATAGGATAAATGCCACTGCAAAAAAAGTCTGAGGGCTACATTCAGACCAAATGCATGTAATACAGCTGAAATACCAATAGAGCCAGATGTTAATTTTAGCTCATGACCCTAAAAATACACTTCTGCAATCTTATACGGAACGTGCAAGGCAGGATGTCTTTTTCCAGACTATTTACTGAAAACTGAATTATTCTGAAAGAAGAGCCTTAAATGCCTTAGAATTCTTCAGAACTTCGCCATTGCAACTACCGCTTCTGGGAAGAATTATTTAGAAAAAGAACAGCGAGCACTGAAAATATACCTCGTTCCTATTGTGTAAGCAGCTAGTTTGCAGTGAAAAACCCTGGCCCTCTTTGCCCCCTGCTGTTATGTTTTAAAAGTTAATGCAGGACTCGATCAGATCAATGTTTATTTCAGACAGGGAGCTTTTGGCTGAGCTGCAGCTAATGTCCTTGGCATGTTTTAAGTAGCATATCAGAATGAATCATCTGCGTCGGTAGTACTGTATTATATTTCTGCCTCTTGTTTAGAGAAGTAATGTGTAGCAAGGGAACCTTTAAGGATTCAGTCTCCAGTTTGGGAGACAATTATATGTACCCATGCTGCGATATGTGACTACAGTCTATTACACAGCAGCAGCTCTGAACTTAGGCGCTCTATATGCACCTCTGTTGATTTACCTCCTGTAGCCTAGCGTATTAACTAATCCTCCCACTGTGTATTTCCTGGAAGAATACTACAGGGGAAAAAAATCCTCATAATTATATCATTCAAACCATTTTGTTTTTCCAAGGGTCTAAATGCTTGATGCCGACAGGGGCCTGCAGTGCTTTCTAGCTGGAGACACAGGAGCTGGTTGCAGAGGGAAGCGCACGCAGCACTGGGGGTACAACATCCTCCAGCCCTCAGCACCACTCCGGTATTTCTAAGCAGAGTATCAAATGCACGCAAAACATACCAAATGGGGATAGTCAACATAATACATGGCGATCATCTCAAAAAAAACTCAATGGTTTTTCAGTCCATTGAGATCCCTTCTTGCTCTCAGAACCGCACATTTTGCAGAGGCACGTTCAGAGCCTGAGGTAAATCTGGCAGCTGGAGATGGACGCTGGCTGCGCTGTCAGTCTCTCCCCGGAATCGCTGACTTCAGTTCGGCACTATCGGTAACACTGGGATTCTCCAGGGGATGCAAGACTCATGGTCTTGTTTCATCTCATTCAGTGGCTTCCCCATCTCCCCCGGGAACTGCTCTCCACAGTGATAATATCAGATAAATATAGAGTAGCAGAGCCTGGCCCTTTGCAACCTTGCATACGTATTCTCCCTCTACCATAGTGCTGTAGCACGGACTTCCTTAACGTAAGATTGCTTCCTTCCCAGTCCATTGTTGTGTAGTTCCAAGTGCTCTAAATGCAAAAAGCTTGATGGGTGGTGGTGCTTCAAATCGCATTGGGCTCCTTTTTTGTCCTGTAGTCCATAAATCTGAAGAGATTATCCTCCCAAACAATACCAGCTGTGTGATGGTAACTTTTTTAGTTCTTGGTTATTTGGATTGACATTTCTACCACCACACTGGGCTCTACAGCATGGGCTTGCTATAGTCTGCCTGCCCTCACCCATCTGAAGGCGTTGCAAACAGCAATATTCTGCACCCTGATGATATTCCTGCTCAATTTGAAAACAAAACCAGGAACAGTCTACTAATAGGAAGTCATGTAGTTTTCCTGTTTTACCCCGCTGCACCTGCTGACCGTGTCCCAAGAACCACTGGGAATGCTTTGATAACCTCTCATCAAAGATTTCAGCATAATCAGGAAAGATTTCTTTGGCAAAACGAACCAGAGTTTTACCTCCCGGTTGTATGCAAGCATGGACTTCATCTTTTTCATGCTCTAATGATGTCGATTTTTTTCCCCTTCTCATTGGCAATTCTTAAACTATACCCATCTATCCTAAAGTTTCTTAAATATGTACCAGGCTATAGCACTACACATAGAGATTTTAAACAGAAGGCAAAATAATTTTTAATTATTTAATTATAATATTAATTTTAATAAAAATTATTGAACTTACATGCAACACAATGGTGTCATTCAGAGGCTGAAACATGCCATGCCTAACTCAAAGGGAACTATGACAACATCTTTAAAACAATGTTTTCCCCCATCATAGTAGGGAAAAAAATTAAATCTTTCTTCTCCTCTCCCCAGCCAACATCTTTAAGTCACCTTAGCCAGCTGGATTATAGCTGCCCAAGATGCTTTCAAGGTGTGAGAAACAGCTCTCTGCATTCGCTGCTTCTCGTGACAGGTCATACAATAGCTTTTATCCTGCCTTTGTACTTATGGGGTGGGGTGTTGGGTTGTTTTTTTTTTTTTTCTTTTTTCCTCAAGACCTTCTAACTTTTGCTAAATTACTTCTATGCAGTTTGTTGACAGCATAATTTGGCTCAGGAAGTGTTATAGCCAATTGTATGAAAATCTTGAATTGCTTTCCCAACAACAGGTAAGGACATCCCACACCAGGGGTTTATTTTGGTCTGCTTCCCTTTGTCATATTTTCAGTTTTATTTTAGCTTGCAATTGTGCAATCCTGAGTGGCCTATGGTAGGAATTCACCGTGAGAAAGGAACAGCACATCGCTTACAACTTTTCCACCAGACAACTTGTGTTGTCTGGACACTGTTTCATATATAAAGGAGTAAAATAAGTACTTGCAAATAAGTAGTTTTAGGGGATCAGTTTTAGTCTTTCAGTAAGGCAAGTCAAGCCATGCTCTGGAATGATACTCAGAAATATAGCTCATACTTTGCAAGACTTCTTTTCAAGAAGAGTGGTTAGGAATCCTTCATTTTTGCCTAAACATGATATATTCACGAGCCCCTTGTTTCAATGATGAAAGATCAGATATAAGTTGGCTCATTTCAGACTCTCCTTTCCAGAGGAAAACCTACCACAAAAATAAATTAGGGGAGGCAACAGGGGAGTAAAATTTGTATGTTTTGATGCCTCAGAGAGGAGCCTGGACACGGTGTGGAGCCAGCAGCACTGCGTGCCGCCCCTGCCTTCCCGTCCCCATGCAAGGCTGTTGTGGGGCACACAGCCACCTCCCCCAGCAAGGAGCCAGGACAGATATCCATTGCTCCCCACATTGACCCACCTGCCCCCCGACGCTGGTGACACCCTCGGACAAACCTCTGCAGCGGCTCAGCTGGGAGATGCAGATCAAGAGACTACATACAATATTCCAGCATCCCGACATAACAGTAAAATACTTGAAGCTGCAGATTTATTAGCAGCTCCAGCTCCTTGTAAGCCGCTACCCTGAAACACATTATCCTGTTTTACTTGAAGTTTAATCAAGCTGGGCGAACGCATCCTCTTTTCTCCAGTATTTCTACCTGCAAAAATCTACCCACTGCTTTCACATATACAAATATTCAAGGAAAAAGTTGCAGTCTGCAATGTTCTTTTCAAAGAGACAGTTTTTAACTTGTTTTCTGCAGAGGCATCTCACAGGGACATGTCTCAGCTCTTTTGCAGTTTCATGTACAAATATTTACAGTAAACAGCAAATGCCCATAAGGGGAGTGAGGGGTCAGTGTTTCCTGGTTGTGTTTTTGATTTAGCCCCAGTAAAACCACTGAGACATAACTGCTTCTTCATTTCTCTGTGCCATCATGACTGAAGCAATAGCTGCCAATACATTATCAACAGCTACACAGCACCATCTAGGACAACGCATTTCAGGGCAAGAAGATTCACAGTCAGTTTTGGTGAAATATTTGTGTGCCTATGACAGGAACAGGAAAAAAATCCTAAGAAACCATGGGGGAAAGAAACAGCATGAAAATGCTAGCTGTTGAAACAGCTTCTTTGGGAGATCTCAGAGACCATCTAAGTATGATTATTTACTAAAAAGATACTCTTCCTTCTTTGATTTCTCAGGCACTAAGACAAGATTTTATAGATATGTTATAGATAAACGTGACTGCTTTAGAGAACAGTTAATTCCACTGTTAGGTGTTACTCTGTACTGGTATAACCTTTCAGGCCTTTTTTGCAGGCCTGTCATGCAAGTGAAGAAAAATTGTAAGAGTATGTTTGCCCCAAACCTTTGAAAGGTTAGTTTATAGACTCCATATAGCTTTATACAAACAACTTCAAAACCTTTTAAATGTGGGAGAAGATACATGCCTAACTTGGAAGTTAGCAATGTCACATGTATTTAGGAGGACATCAATCTCTTCATGAAGAAAGAGCGTTTCTCACCCTGAACCTGACACTGTTTGCTTTCTCAGGGAGGATGAAGCACAGGCAGTTTACTCCCAGGACCTTGCAGTCAGGGCTGCTTTACCGTTTCTTTATGTGAAGATCCAGAGACAGACGGACTGCACTCTCAGCAGCCTCTGGGCTGAGCAGTGTTTTCACCACAGAAGACCTTTGCCTGTTCCTCACCTGGAGTCTCTGAACCAGGACTTTCCCTTCACTGAACATGAAAGGGAATAGCATGAAGAAAACTCCACCAGTAACAAAAATACCTCAATCTTTAAAGATTCAGAACTGTATCAGGCCGACATAAAAGTGGAAATGGGAAAACTTGAGGTATCATGTTGTCATACCTTGCTGCATCTTGGGCTACTTTGGGTGAAACGGATTTGGTGGATTGTTTTCAAAGCCAGTTTGCAGGTAAAGCACGTTGCCGTGCCGTCCTCAGGGTAAGAGAAGTCAGCATTGTAAGGAGATCTACAACCACCACCAGCATTGCAGTTCTTCAAATGCAGTGGCACGCGTCCTGCCTGAAGGGCCACGATGTCTTCCCCAACACGAGTAACTCACTTGGCCTGACCAACACAAGCACCAAGCAGCTGCGCTGAAGCATATTTTTACCGCTGGTTTCTAACCTCATCATGACAGAATAAGCACACAGGCACTACAACATCATCAGTCCTGATGGCAGAGGCCCAAAGGGCCAAGGCAAGAAACTGTGCTGACAGGAACAGGGCCAAGCAGGCAGGATAGTTAGTGGGAGAGGGGACTCCAGTTCATGCCTTCTTTGGTGAGGTCAGGTCAATCAGCTGCCTTACAGGTGAACGCACTGCCAGTATAGTTGCACTAGGATTCACACCATTGCTCAATGAATTTGAGAGGATTAGTTAGTATTATTGTCATACGGAAATATTATCTACTCTTAGGAGAGCGAGAAATCCCAGAGCTAGAAGAGAAGAATATTTTAGGATTGTTTCAAGTCACTCTCCTTATTCTGGGTGCTAAGGAATCCCAGGTGCGGCAGGGATGGCAACTCCCAGGGATGGACTCCTGTGCAGCATGGCTTTGCCCTCAGCAGTCCTTCCCCCGGCACGCAGCACTTGGGGCCTGAGAGACCACCCTTGAAAGGAGGCTTTGGCAGGGCTTCAGCATGCGCACCGTGGCTGGGCACGGGCGTCTTCCAGTCCTGCAGGTCACTCATGACAGTGCGGTTACCTGTGACGAGGATGTCCCCGCTAATCTATAGGGGACAGCAGCTAGAGAGGAGGGACCAAATCCTGCTGTGCCACAAGTGCTGCAGCCCAGAGCGCAGGGCTGGTTCAATCACATCCCTTTGGACACCAGAGTCAAAGGCAAATGTAATCAAGAGTACAGTCGTTACGCAGTTCAGCAGCTCATATTTTTTCATGTACATTCAACCAGTTCCGTCCTCACCTAAATTTGTTTTCCACTGGCCACACTGATTTCCACGATGATATCCTAGATTTGCCCTAATGAGAAGAATAGAATCAGACCTGCTGCATTCCCTGGTCATTGTCTTCATTTTTGGTTTTTCAGCTCATGGAAAGACATGGAGCAGACTTACTCAGGAACACTTGTTCAGCCAACAAGTGACATTAACAAGAAAAATCGAAGGAATATTGTTAATTCCTTACACTACATATATAAATGAACTAAAATTCTTTGCATCTGGCATTTTAGGTCAGCCAGCAGGTACTTCTCATCATCTGCTAGGATATTAAGTCCATAATAGAAGGACGAAAAATGATCCAACAAAAACAGTTGACATCTATGAAGTGTATTAAATATTGATGTCTGCCTTCGGACTTGGACAGAACTGAACTGGTGACAATGCAAAGGAACCGTCTCCCAGAACGTTAAATGGTAAAAAACACCAGAAAGTATCTAGCATAAATTACTTTTCCATTTCATTTCCTGATTCAACAACCTTTTTGAATGAATGAATGCATCTTCTTGATGAGTTTTCCAGCCTTGTGTTAGAAGAGGAAATGGAAAAGACTGTGGTTCATGCATTAAAAGCAAGGAGAAAGCTGTGTAAGCTTTGTCATGTTTCCTCTTCATTGTAGATAAGGTTGAACTCTGACTTTCTTGGAATAGGCAAACATTACAGATATTCTGAGAACAGCAACAGTTTGTGGCTGGTGATTTTTTTTTGCACAGATTTGCACAGGTTTTGCACAGATTATTTATGGAAAAAATTAAAAGGAAAAAAGTATCTGTGCAGGTACTATAAATAAGCCCGTGACACATGGCATGTTTGAGAACATGAAAAGAAGAGGTCTGACTGACAGTAGACAAGACCACGCCACATGTTATTGCGGTATATTATTCATAGTCAAGCACTGCACTTACTGCAATAGGAAGTTGGTAATGAACAATGAATAAACACTTTGCAGCAAGGGATTTCTGCTGGTTTGTGTTTGGGGACTGGGGGCGGTGTCCCCCCTTTCACCTAGCTCTCAAAACCAGGATAAGCAAGATGCGTCCTTCACTGTTACAAACACGACTTCCATAAGAAGCACACCTGAGTGTCCCATAGAGGGCGGGTAGAGATGGTTCCAGTGACCATTGCACTCGGACATCAGGACTCTGACGGGCCACCGAGCATTGCTTTAGCAGAAACTCCATTATTCGTGCTTCAGACTCCCTTTTGTATTCATGTAAAGCAGCCGTACCATAAATGAGAAGCAGCCCCAGATGTCTTTACAGGAAATACTACATGGGAAAAATGCATAGCCCTACAAATATAGAAACCTTTCCTCTCTCCATCCATTTTCAAACCTGAAATTTTCCTTAGACATAGAAAGACACATATAATTAAGGACATTGAGCTGGCTGTAAGGATGCAAATATGTAGCCCTGCTCTAAGTTTGGCCAGTGAAACAGAATTGGTGAGACAGACCACTAATCAAAGAGAAAACCATTTATAGAAGGAAGGAAGGAGGGGGCACGGCACGTCTGCCCACAGATCAAGCAGTGGCCTTGCACCTGCAATGGGCCCCATTACAGATGCGACACGTTCTCCCCCTCCCAGCATCCCCACTTTTGCTCAGAGCCTGCCTTCACCCAGGTGCCCTTAGCAAGGGTAGGCGGGCAGGAAGGAACAGCTTTTGCATTTGGATAGGATGATCAGGGACTCATGTGTTGTTGAAATGTCATATCCACAGCTTCCCAGAGTCTTACAGACAGCAGGGAGATCACAGACTCCCTCAAGCGCAAGACTTACTGAGTTCATACAGCAGTTTGGGGGGAAAAAGGGGATCACTGGCACATACAATTCGACTGCAATACAAACTAGTTCAAATTGTATTTCATTGCAGGACAGGAGTTTGCAGAGCGGCAGTTCCCCTGGGTTTGCTGATGAGCTGTAACCAGCTCCTGGGTGTGCGGCCGCGGGGCAGTGACCTGCAGCATGATCCCACTCAGCACCCGCACGTCTGCCAGGCTCCAAACGCATCCAGTGTATCACTACTTTTAAGTGAAATTCCATTGCATAGTAGTCACTATATACAGCTACAAGGAAACCATGTGTGCAGCCCTTCTCCTGATGCTTACAGACCTGCCAAGTCTCAGTGAGAAGGCAGAAGTTGTAGATATTTGCCATTTTCCTCCTTTACACAGGTGTCAATGTAGGCTGACAGGGCCAGTGGAAAGCACCAAAGCCCAGAGAGCTTTCAGTAATTTCTTTTACATAAAAACCTGTATTATGCAGCTGTCCCAAAGTTTGCAACCTTTGAAGGAAATTGGTTGGGATGAAAGAGGAGCTCTGCGCAAGTTAGCCGTTTGCAATGAATCCTGGTTTTGCTCCTGTTCCAGGAGTAAATCAAACACCTGTAGTTGAACACTAAATGACACACCAGGCAGCTCCAGTTTGCCATGGGATACTGGTTCCAGCACACTGGAGCTTCTGGAGGAGCCAGTCTGCTCCCAACAATGGCACAGGGGACACAGGGATATTTGTCTCCCAAAGCATTTTTGAACTGGTTGGATGTGAAAGAGCAGGCAATGCCCCTGGGTAAATCGGGACGGAGGCGCACTGCTGAACTGCACACTTAAAACCTTCTGCTGTCTTTTGTATGCACTTTGCCTCTTCCTGAAGGCCTTGCTTTTCAAAAAACACTCCTTTAATTTGAGGGGAGTTCTGATTAAATCAAAAGCAAATAGAAGTTGGGTTTCTCCCCTGCCTGAAGCCTGACAGGGAGCAGGAGACAGCCCCAGGGCAGTTCATGCCTGCTCCTGCGCTGCGAGGGCACGGCAGCAGCGGGGGACATCTCCTGCCACCCCAAAACCTCCCAGCACATGGCCCCGGCTCTGCACCTCTCCCTGCGCTCCGCCAAGCCTCCGCTGTCCACAGCCATGGCTGCACCCTCACCCAGACACTGCCGGTGCCAGGCACGGCAGGTGGCACAGGGCAGGGCCGAAAACCCACTATTTGGCTCATTTCTTCCTACACCCGGGACAGGTAACACTGGGTCAGTCCTACACAATCCCCTGCGCTGTGGGGAGAATTAAATAGCGTGCTTGGACGCCTTCAGGGGAAGTAAATAGAAGGCCCGCATTACTTACTAAGGAAGGCCATCTTTAAGTAAACTTTTTATAATGCAAGTTGTCATTCAGGACAAAACCTTCTTGCACCAAAACATAACATTTAAGATCGCTCCCTGTCCCTTAAGGCTCCTCTCTCTCCAAAGATCACACTCCTCCTTTCCTATGTTACCAAAATGATACTCCCAGAACAAGCAAGTAATACAGCAGCCATGCCAAAACAGTGGGAACGCTTTCCTATAATACAGTTTCTTGCTGAGCGATGAATTTAGAGGAGGATGAGGTAAATCCACCCTTGTTTTATTCCCTGCAGTGGGGAAAAAGAAAATAATGTTGCTACTCCAGATTCAGCAGAGTAGTTGTTTTGCAGATTTTCATTGACTGTTTCCCTTGCCTGTTCAAGGCCACGGGAGATATTTTTAATACCAGCTCAGTGAACAGAAATACATACTGCCAGTGGTGAGCGGGGATGAAAGTTGACACCATTTCATGAGCAGTCCCAAGATTATTTTAATGCACCTACATGCCAGTGTTTCAACTCCTCTGCTACAGATTTAGTAGGGCAAGTCTGATTACCCCGCCATTGAATGATGCTTATTCTGTTGCAACAATATGAAATAAAGCTAAAGATGCGTCTGTCCCTGTGTCTGTCTCAACGGCCAATTTGGTCCCACATGCCTATCTGTAGGCAGACAAGATAGCTTTCTGAAACAAACCAAGAACATCTTGCTTTTAAAGACCAAAAAAATGTGTTTTTTCTAATACTATATTCACTTGAATATATTCCATACTTTTAACATGGCAAAGAAAGTCTTTAACATATCGGAATGCTCTCAGACCCCAACAAGCTAAGCTGTTCAGCACCCAAAAATGTAGCTGATATAGTGAAACATATCTGGAGAAAGCTTTAAATTATTTAAGCTAATTCTCACGATGATGCAGGTTGAGGCAAAGGCACTCTGGATGTGAAAAATGAGGATTTATTTGAGCAGGCAGAAGTCCAAATGCTTTGCCTGTTCGCACAAAGCTAAATCACTTGGATAGGGGAGGATCTGAGGGAATAGCTCAGGCTCCACACATCCCCCTCTGAGCATAGAGTCTGTGCTGGAGACACAGACAGACCTTCATTTCTCCCACCTGAGATGAGTTTCCAGACAGATTGCTGGGGTTTAGTTATAATGCAGAACTTCAACTCCACGTGGTGTAGCACGACCAATGTCAGTGGTGGGAACTCAGGGTGTAAAGCTGCCCACCACCAGAGCAGGCAGAAAAGGTTCTTCCCTTTTGTCTAGCAGTCATTTGCTACATGCCAAGGTAGTTAGTGGGAAGGATTTGGAAACAACACAGTGCATTTACCTGTTGGACCATTATTTTTGCTTTTCACCAGCTACAGAAACCAAGGTTTATGTTTGGATTTCCTCTTACAAATATCCCACAACTGACAGAGGGGAATAAACACCAGCAGTGACACAGCACACACAGTATAAGTGTACCACTCTTTCAGACGTTTTCCAAAGTTTTACAACAAAGTAATAACTCTGGTTTTCTTCCCTTACTCTACACCAAGACTACACGAGAGGAAGGACCATAAAAAAACCCCAAGCATGCATCTGCAGTCACAAGTCTACGTACAAACATTTTGCAATTTTCACATATACGTCTACAGCCGTAGTCACACACAGTGGCAGAGCACCGAGACAGCAAAACAACCCATTTAACTGCATAGAACGGATTTCTACACATTCATACATGAGTATCATTGCAGAGAAAGGAAATAAGAGAGAGGAACCAAATAATGACTCAAAGCCCCCATCCATAGGCAAGATCTGCCTTAGCAGCTGCATTCAACCAACCATCAGAAACTGTAGGATGAATAACATTTATTTCTCCCCCAAAAGACAAAAATAACATCATTCTACAAAGAGTCAACTTTGTTAAAATGTATTGACCCTACTAAGCATTACACTCCAGCCCCAACACGCAATAACAGCCTTACTTACACATTACTGCTTAGAGAGACACTTGAAATAGCGGCTCGGGGCCAGCCTTCACCCAGCTGAAGAGCAGCAGTTCTGCAGAGGAACATCTCAGCAGCCTCCCCCCAGCAGCAAGGGGGGACTGCCTCAGGCTGGGGGGGGTATATAGGGAAACCAGCTGATTGTTTGGGACTAATCATTGCAATTAGAGACAATACATCTCAGCTGGAGCTTTACTCAAGGTTTCTGCTGAGGCTCTTTCTCATATAGAGGGCCATAACTATTTAATCATCAGTCTATATTTTATGTCTTATGCATATCTGTGTTATTTACATTTTTCTGGCTCATTGAGGAGCAGCACACATACAAGGGGGTGGGGGGAAGATAGCCCTATCTCATCAAAACCGTCGCACCTTCACAAATTGCTAACATGGGGTTAAAACCTTTACCCAAGCAGTCAGCTTCCCTTGCCCCAGCTTTTTTTTTTTTTTTTTGGGGGGGGGGGGGGAAAAAAACATTTTT